>JAODFZ020008255.1:0-25707 GCA_027574845.2 Deinopsis erosa
CGTTATTTTAAAACTTGGATTTTAGTTTTTCAAAAAGTTTGGAACCTAACCCCTTTTTTCGTATTGCTTCTTTGTTTCCATTTACGCGGATTCCATGTACGCGAGGTTTTTGAGGAACGTAACCCTAGCGTACATGGGGGTTTTAGTGTATATGTATATCTTGAATTTTACAATAATTTTTTTCAGAGCACGGGGCACCATTTATATTTTTAGGGCACAGATGAATAAAATCCTAAAAATAAACAATTATTAAACCATTTTTAACAATTGTAGGATATTCGCCGAGCTCGCCACTGCTTCACAACCTACATGATTACTTATGCTTATAATTAATTAAGATAAATAATCTATAGTTTTAGATAATTAAGTAAGATGCTTAACAGCTCCAGTTACGCCACTGTATTATATTACTAATAACCATTTAATGATGACTTATTAATCAACCGCTTGAAAACCACAATTTTCTATAAAAAATGATGCTACATAACTAATAATTTGTTAGTATATTACATATATGACAAACTAACATTAAAATTTACAGCTTTGTAGTTAAAAAATGTCTGGTTGCTTGTTTGTAATGTTATAGAATAATAAAAACATATAAAATTTCTCAACTACTGTATACAAATTTCCTATAACTTATAATTTACTCTACATATAATAGAAAAAAATGCATTGTATGAAAGCATGTGCTCTAATATGCATGAAGTATGTTCAACAAGCAAAAACTATGATAGCTTGTATGCGTACAATTTCACGCTACGTTAAAAATTATTATTTTCTTAATTATAACAGTTTACTGAGACTTTTTTTTTCATTGTGGCTTAAGGCATTGAAACTACGCTTAATATCAACAACAAAAACTCTCACAAAAAAGGCAACAATAATTTTTCAATTAAACAGTAAGAAAATTGTATGTGCCCCAGCAAAAAGTTAAATTAACTTGTTTCTTGATTGATATAAAATAATATTTCATTAATTGTAAATGTTGTAAGACTTTTATTACATTACCGAAGCAATTTATAATGTTTTTCTTAATTAATTTCAGCTAGTTCAGCTGTAAACCCAATTAAAATATGAAAAAACTGCTGATGAATTTTCCTTCTTCTCTATCTATGTAGATTAAGTTGCTAGTTGCTGATGGTGAATTGAATGTGTATTCTGAAAAAAAATATTTTTTGTACATTTTGATTAAATCTTAAAAGCCTAGTGCCATAATTACCATAAATTATCGTTGTTGTAGTGAAGGTATTGGAGTTTAGTTCCTGCTTGTGTGTGAATATGTAAATAATGTGGTAGATCTAGTCAGATAGGTGGTTAGGTGGGTGTGCTTCAAAAAAAGCAAGCCGACTTTGCTATCTGATGGGCTCACGCAACTTATATGAATAAAGTAAAAAAAAAACACTATCCTTTTATACAACCATTAATAAAAAGAGAAAATGAATACAACCCTGTTTTCCTTTATTCAATTGTATGCATTCATTTCGATTTTTTTTAGCTTGCATTATTTTGTTTATTTCCGCCG
This sequence comes from Deinopsis erosa, assembly GCA_027574845.2. Classification (NCBI taxonomy): domain Eukaryota; kingdom Metazoa; phylum Arthropoda; class Insecta; order Coleoptera; family Staphylinidae; genus Deinopsis; species Deinopsis erosa. The sequence continues at coordinate 1,526 of JAODFZ020008255.1, forward strand.
AGAGGTCTTCCATCCGTAAGATACCTGTAGAGACGAGCTTCTGATTGAAAATCAAAATACGACAAAAGCCCGGATCTACAGGGTAGATCACGAATGCGCCTAGAACGCAACAAACAAAACTTTTTTTTAGATTTAATTAACTTTTGTTTTTCACATTTTTTTTATTTTCATTGTAGAATCATTATTCTGGCGCATGATTTTAGCCTAGCAACATGTTGGTGCTAAAAAACTCCTTTTTGGATGCTTTGTGAATGAACTATAAGTAAAAAAACAAGTTGATTGTAAGTGTTGCGACATTAAAAAATGAGCTTTTTTCTTAAATGCAGGTGTCTACGTTACCGGCAACAGTATACAAGCACAAACAAAGCGGTGCAGGTTCTCTTATTAACGCAACCTTCAAAAAATATAATCTTAAGGTTTTATTTCATACAAAATTCTATACCTGAATACCTCAGACATCTGACAGCTGAAATAATCGAGCAAATGATGACAAATCATGCTAAACTATACATAATTGTCATGCAAAAATCCAGTCCGTTTTTTACTTTCTTTCAAATCGATTTTTAAACTGCATTGAAATTGAGGCTTTTTACAACTAATAATTTCTTACAGATTACAGAAATTAGTTTTTATCAATAGTTTTTATCCGAGATATAGATAATATACACTTACGATATGGTGCAATAAACAACTACAAACAAAAGCAAATAACAAAGAAACAATAATAAATGAATACACAAACTGTAGCACAACTTAGAGATGAATAAAATATGCGATAAAATGTACACAGAAGTTATTGGCATCAATTGCAATTACCGCGTTGACATGATTGTGACAGTGCTAGGACGCTACCGACGCCGACGCCCCTAACGCGTCTCTGAGCTACCCGGATGCTGTACTGAAGGGTGAGGGGCAAAATTCTCCCTTACTCTTTGCTCTCTTACTGGTTCCATTTTACAGCCTCCATGACATGACATTATGCTCCTTGTTAAGTACATTGTTGTGTTCATATTTGTACTTGGCGCGCGATCATATTTTAATGAAAAACTTTTCTTTTCAACAACACATCAACTAAAAAATCTCTTAAGGAAAATTCTAAAAAAAAAAAAGTATAGAAACAACAAAAAAATCACAAAAGCGAAACTTTTTGCTTTTACTAAACAAAAAAGTTAACGTTTTTTTTTGTATTAATCGAGACATGCAAGTCTGACAACTGAATTTTCCAACTTTTATATTAGATACCAATCACTAATTTGTTTGTATACGAATAAATATTTGATGATAATGAGAGCCGTTCATAATCTATTAAAAAAATTATTATTGTGTGAATATTGCAGCGTGTGGAAAGTGAGGGAATAGACCCTTCATGAAGGGTATTGATCCTAGTGGATCATGGCGGTTGTAAGTAAGGTATGAGGGGAACTTATTTCAACCCAATTCATACACATTGAACGTACAAATTAAATCAACGAATATCAAAATGAACGTAAAAACAATTTTGAAAAGCAACGAATCCTTTGAGTGAAATATGAACGTCGCATTTTGTTTCAGCATCTCGTCATCATGATGATGAAACACCATTTGCATTTTATTGAATATACCACACCGAAAAAAAGCGTAGACAAATTCAATATTGTACGGGGTGCGCATAACCAAATTTTATTTTTACATTTGGAAGGAAAGTTGTATATATTTCATATGTATTTCAATATTTCAACAAACATAGAATGAGAGGACTGAAATTGAATTTATGAGTATTTTGATAAAATTCATTCACTTATATAAATCTAGATATATTAAGTTACCCATGATTATTAACGCTTGTCGCCATCTAGTTTCCAAGCAAGGCATTATTCATGCTGCAGCATTATACACGTTAGATGGCGAATGAAATCTTGTTTTACATTGAATATAATTGTTTAAAAACTCGTTTTAGTTTCACTTTCGTTTAGAGCTTTATTTAAAAAATAATAAATCATGTGAGGTGTTTATTTATTGAATTCAATAAATACAGCGATGAGCAATTACTATTACAGAAGCGCACTCCCCGTTGTGACCATTAAAGAACCCATATGGATGATGACATGCACTCTTTCCACAAGTCACTCATATTTATAGTATTAATTATTCAATAAAACTGATAGAATAAGAAAAAATCGCGATATTAAACCACTGTTTTCGGTGGGTAAATTCGACTTACTCACTAAGTCGATGAGGGCCAACTGATCTCTGCAAACTGGAAAAGCTCAAGCAATAAAAGGGATCATTGAATCATTGTCAAGTGTTGAAAATTTATTACTCTAACGGCACCCGGTCTCCTTTCTATCTTGTTTTGTTGGACATACCTTACATGGGGTGGTTTAAATAAACCGTGCAATATATGTGCGAACACGAACGTAGAAATTAGAAATATTTTATCAATATATTTTGTGAATGTATAAAAGTCATTCAAGGTGATACAATGATATATTTTTATTACCTGTCCCAAATTACACCTTTTCATTGTTTCCAGAATCATATTTGTGGTACTATTTATGACCCTGAAGCATTTAAACTTCATTAGCAATACCTCATATTGTATGTATATTAATATAGAAACGATTATGTTAATCCGGAAATTCAAATAATGTTCTAGGACAGAATAAAATATTTTATTTTGGATTTAAGTAGGTATAAGAGACAGGAAGTTCAATTTAGGATTTCCAAAATTAATTACGTAATTTCCAATGTGCGTTGTTTTGGGTTTACCAAGTAGAACTAGTAGAAAAGCTTTTGCACACATCTATAGATGAAGGTTTTGTGTGTAAGTATAGTGAATCGAGCTGGAACCCTGCGAGTCAAGGGTGGTCGGGCTCGCAGCCGTCCTCAATCATCAATCATCCTGAGACAATCGAGCGCCGCACAGCTGTCGCACAGCCCGACAGCCACCGGTCTACGAGGTTTATATTAGAACTGCAACTTGCACTCACTGAATTAAACGTTTTAATCTGATATATAAACAGCGAATGGATTCTGTAATTATTCACCAAAAACAAATCCCTTACAAACTCTAGTTGAGTACAATACACGCCACGCCATACATTCCACAACAAAACAGTCCTTAAGGCTAATTAAAATCGAAACAATCGCACAAATGAAGATGTAAGGCAAAAATTTGTATTAAAATTAGTTTTGCAACAAACTAATGATAAAATTAGATCCAATTAACATCAACACAATTGTAATTAATGATTTTAATGATTGAACTTGGCATAAATGTAATTATAACTCTTCATTTGCCACTTAATTAAATTCCATTACATTTTACTTAATAATTATTAACACATTTACGTAGGAATTGCTTACAAAAATTCACTGTTTTATCTCGTCGTATCGGCTTTTTTATGCGAACGAAAAACTTTGATAAGTTTTACAACTTTTTATGCGTTTCATGTTACATGCGATTTTGTTGCATGTTTGCATCTTGATGCATGTCGAGAATAATAATTAATTAATCAAAAGAGCAATTAAAATTAATAAAATTTAGTGTAAAAATGCATCAAATGTGTTGATATGTTATTAAATGAGTGACATAATTAGTATATGACATAAGAACTGTACAAATTAATACTCTATATATTGCAATTAAACATTAAATATTTTTTCTTATTAATTAATTATTTATTCTATAATTAACCTAAAAATTATTATGTTAAGGATATCGTCTATAATTATTATTATTATTTTATAATTATTAAACTACCAGTATGCAATTATTATTAAAACTGAAATTATTTAATTATTTTTAAACATTTTCAGTTAGAAATTAATTGATTTTGTAAAATATTTAAAAAAAAAATACATTGTTCAGTGTGGTTACTTTTTGAAATGGGTTAACATTGTTATTTTTATGACACTAATTAGAAAGAAATGTATCTATGTACTTATGCATGTTTTAAGAAAAAAACCATTTCAATTGTATTGAATTTTTGTTCATTTTTAATCCATACTTAACTTATCCACATGAAGCCAGTGACTTTAAAAAAATGAATAATAGGGCAATGAATAGGTTATGAATAAGTCAGAAACTTTAAAAATAGATTTTTTTTGTCATGTAACTAACTAGTTTGTTCAGTTGTTATTGAAACCTTGAAATAATACAAAAAAAAGTTATGATATTCTATCAGTTTTTTTTTTGTTTATGTATATCAAAAATATTATCCAAGAATTGTTCTTGTCAAAAAATGAACGAAGCGACGATAAAACTATCTGTCAGTACTAAGAAATTGGATAATTTATTTATAAATAAATTAAAGCTGAATTTTGTTTCAGAAATAAAAAGCGTTGAATATGAAAATGCATTTTACTAGGAATTAATAATGTTTGTTTGTTAAATTAAAAAAGAAACGAAATAATAAAAGTATAATCGTTGAAATATTAATTAAGTTTTATGAATAGTTAAACAAAAATGATTTTTAAAAGCACGCGCGCGCATTCTAAAATTCATTTTTTATTTTGTTTAGCGTATTTAATTTATAAAACATTTATAATGTTTGCTAGGGTGAATCCTTGTATTATTTACAAAACTTAATGTCCAACCTGTTAAATATTTACAGTAAATTGTATTAAAATATTGATGGCATGAAATCAATACTAATCGCTGATTAAAAATGTAGTTTGTCATAGTGGAAAAAAATTTAATCAAATAAAAATCATTAAAAATAGCATTTGATTACATTAGGATATACATATATGTATAAAAGTTACCCTAAAATTGGGGTGCTCCTATAATGTTTGATCATGCATTATGTATAAGATTCTTGTGTATATGTAGATATAAGAAAGCAAACCTATAATTTTTTTAAAAACTATTTAAATATAGAAGGGATTAGAATGTATGACTGACCATCAATATGACCAGACGTCGCCGCATTGCCCAATTCTACATTTCCATCCTCATTACACGAGTCTACCTTATTTCTACCAGAGACGTCTCACTATCTCTATTTTAAAAATCATCTAATGACTTTATAATCATTTCATTCCGCATACACGCACCTCTCCTTTCCTCTATATTTTCAACCTGCATCTCACCCTTAAATTGGTTTAATAGAAATAATTCAGTTGCTCATTTTAATTTAATAGAATATGTTTTCTTTTCTGTTAAATATAGAGAATATAAAAAAGGGAGAGAAAGGACGATTCGGCGCGGATGAATTGATTTGAGTGATGGCCGCTGCGCGATCTCCTAACCGCCGCCATATATCATCCCCTTTTACAGGGTGCGTTACGTCATCATATCCTCGTACTTGTCATCGCTCCGTTTACTCTCTGCTTTATTATTTTATCCCTACAAAAAACACGCGTTACGTTTTAATATTGTCATACAGAATATAATAATTGTCTTCTCTTTTTTTTATGTTCTGATGATAACTGAAACATGTTACAACTTTCTTTTAAATAGTTGCAGGCCTTGAAAAAAATTGTAATAAATAATGGAAAAACAACTCCTGATAAATTGTTATCAAATAAATTAAAAGAAAAAGTTTAAATAGATCGTTCTATTAGTACATTACACATTTTTTTATTTCATTTTATATATAGAAATATTAAAGTGAGCGCGTTCTGTATATATCTCATAATGAAGGTTGTAGTAGAAGAGTCACGGAAGGACGATGCCAGGACGACTCGCGCCACTTCCTGTAGGATAACATCTACAGGAGACTTCGGGAAATGAAAATACTACTGTTTAATTTAGATAAAAGCATATGTTGACACTCTAAAACTATATAAAACGATTTTATCTCTACTTTTAATACAACTTTATTAATTATTAATTAAAAAATAATCTGCAAGCGCAAAACTTTTAACCCATATCAAATATTTTACCGTTGTGTTTATATTATTCGAAAATTTACAGCTCGTAAAATGCATTCATTCATAAATATAAAAATTAATTACGTAAACATTTTGCAGCAAGTGCATCAGCATATAAGTATTTAGTTAATATTTCTTATATATTAATTTGCAATTAGTTTCAAATTAGGTAACTAAATATGGGGAGAAAGTCAGGAAATAGAAATTGGAATATTTTAGAGAATATGGAAAAGAAAAATTAATCGTCATTTAAAGGGATAATCAAATATCTTGATCACTATACTATACTCATTATGGTTACTTGCTAATTTTCAATTGTAGAAATAATATAAGGATTATTTATGTCTAGCCGTCTGATGACTTCCAACACGTTCAATTCGAGCCATAAAGTCAGCTGGATATGACGGATGTCTATACCACAAAAATGATCATCATTCCTACCATAAACTAATAATAATTCATTACCACAATCCAATTACTTTTAGCTACCTACTTAATATTAACTTTTATTTATTAGCTTAATAGATTTCTGCGCTTTTTACAACCATTCAATAATTCTTTCAATGGAAACTAATTAAATTCAGTGATTATTGTAATATAACGCGTCACTCTTTCTACTTTCAAATTTAATAAATAATTGCAACTGTAAAAAGATAATTGTTTCATTCTAGAACATTTCGTTTAAATCTTTTCACCGCTTTTTATTTGAAACAATTCTATTTGTTGTTTTTATGATATAAGAATTTAGTAAGAAATGACATAACAGGATCAATAATGAGTTGAGGAAATAAAATATCTCAATCATCTTTTTGTTGTTTTGTATGGAGAAGCAAAGTCCAAGTGCATTTCGCTTTTGCAGGATATAGAATCTCATCAAAACCTAAACAGTTCTTTTATTTTCTTACAGCACAAACAAATTTATCTCAACCAGAAAGTAAAATATATCATAAATAATGCTTGTAAAATAATATTTACTTAACATTTTCATTATTTTTGTTATCTTTACAATATTCAATTATATTTGCACGTTCAAAGAAAAAATTCTTTATTCGGTATTGAACTTGTTGTTGTGTTTATCAGATTACAAATTTTGTCAAATTATCTCAAAAACAAACACAATTTAAAAACAACAATATTAATCTTAATTTAAAAATATGTAAGTGTTAAAAGGACATTTTTAGAAGCTCTAATTATATACTTAAATTTATTTAACGAACCATCCAACCATCTATTGTAGTATTATTAAAATAAAATTCTTGGAAATAAACAAAATATTATTATATATTTGTTTTTTATTTGTGAAGCAAACAATTCTTTTATTTGGTTTACAAAATGCAAAAGAGTTTTAGTTTGAAATATGTCCAAGTGGTCAATGTATGTATGTGATTGTTCTGTTGAGTTTTCTATACTAACTAAATAAACGTGCGTTGGCAATCATTTAAAAGTAAAAATTAATGAAACAAAGAGAATATTATTTTTGGTATTTTGAAAATATTAGATAATTAGTGTCTATAACCTGAGGGCGTATCGTCGATAGTAATCGAAAGCAACTTGAAAAAAAATGTTTGATTACATTCATGTGCATGTCATATGAATTCGAAAAGTGAATAAGTGAACATCGAGTTATATTTGGTGCTGGAAGACAATTTTATTATCACTTATTTGTAACAGACACGATAAGTCTTGTTATTCTGCAGTTTACAGTCGTCGAAGGTCTCAATGACGTCATAGACTATATCGAGACTTGACTTTACCAATTTACATGTAAACAAACCACGGGGGTTAATCCGAGATTAGAAAAGATAAGTACTTAGGGGTGTATTGCACATCTAATCCACCAACCCCTTACCTGATTGGTCAAGCAATGTCTGAGACAAAAGAAATAGAAAGGGAAATTTTGCATGCAAAGGATGACAACCAGGTATTGCACGGGACCAATAAATTGTGGACACCACACATTGACAATCATCAGTCTTCTGAAGACGAGCATACTGATAAGAGTAGTTCTACTAGTAGTAAAAGTGAAGTGCTTCAGCAATACGATATGACCTTAAAAAGTTTTCAACAACATCAAGAAATCATGGAAAATATTGTGCAACAACAATCAACACCAACATCTCCGATCTCTGATGTATCCAGGTCTCCACCACCTTATCCCAACTTTGATGACCAGAATGTAGTATCATCTACCAATTATGATACATTCTATAATCAAAATTATAATGAGCAATTGCAACAACGTTTCAATCAGCAAGTGTATCAACAACAAACTCAACAACAACAACAAATCCAACAAGTAAGTTACAAACTAGAAAATTGTTTATTAAAAGAATATTACTAATTTTATTTTGTGTTCTTTAGTATGAAACAATTGGAAACTATAGTCCTGAATGGAACTTGGAAAACCAACAGCAATTCCTTGCAAATCAAATGCAATATACAACACGTGATATGAGCAGAGTAGTTCCGGTTGTCAACAACATTCTACCACTACCAAAGTCAAATGGTAAGAACAATTCTATAATTAATACCCAAAACAACTTGTTTAAGTACTTGCAATGTTTATAAAGTGTATTATAATGCCGAGCCCTACTGAAACGTCCTCTCAACGTGATTAATGGATGCAGGGTTGACCCATATATACAAAACCAGACGACGATATAATTTTATTAAGTGCCACATTAAAAATTAACAAATCAATTTCAGTTTTTCAAAAACTATATAAAATTTTCAAACAAACTGCAATCAAATAAAAAAATACATTTTTTTGTTAATAATGGGGTAGAAAAAATTTGGCGCCATATTTCTCCTGACACGAGAATTGAATGTAGTCACGCATGTTGATCTTATCGTGTTCGTGTGTTATTTTTGACCACATAGAACTCGTTTTTGTTTCCATATTTTTATTGAACGAAACTTGTTGTGCAGCTTTTTTTTTAAATACTTGGTATGGATGTATATCTATATATAGAGCAAATGATTGGCATGTTTGGGAGGGAGGAAAAAGCTGTCACTCTCTCGTCAAGGGATGCAAACAACATGGCCGTCAACCCTCTCAAAATTTTGTGACGCGAGTTAAAACAATCATCAGCCGTGTTAGTGTTTGTCTTCATTTTGCCTTCATATAACATTCGGGCTTTAGAATTAATTCATGAAGTTGCTTAAATTTATGACCAGTCCATCAAATGAAAATCTAAACAATAATATCTTCATTTGAAAACTTTGTAACAAAACCGCATCCAACAGTAGCTTGTTGCGACCGCACAAGTTCAAAGTGAAAATGTTTAGAGCTCCCGAGGGATTATAGCAACAACAATCTTGTAATGCCTCTCCGGCTGGTCCCGTGGGGAGAGAAACGTGAGAATATGGCAGTAAAGTAAACTGCCCGCCTGTTGCTCAACTTCATATATGAGTTTATCCTATTCCCACATTGCTTCTTGCACTGAAAATAAATAGCGCGCAAGAAATGTTTTTTGAAATTGTATTGATTCATGATTGAGTATAATAATATGTATATGAAACTGTTTGAATATCAAAAAACGGCAGGATCTTATTTTCCATCGTATTTCCTTCCGCCTTTTGCATTGACAGTCAACGCTTCTAAAGTTTTTATCATAGAAATCAAACTACGTGGTCTGTTAAGACTTTTGTTTTATTCATAAACCTCCCAGAATCGAGATATCTTCCCCTTTGAGTTATCCCTTATTGACTTATCCAGCGTAACGTTTGAACGCTGTATTTATACCGGTTTACAATGGGGGCGCTTGGAAATTTAAAAGACACTTGATGAAAGACTCCGCGCCGATGAAAAATAGAACGATTTCATTTCCGTTATCCGAGCGTTCTATATCAATCCCTATTGGTTTTTTCATTCAACTATTTGACATTTATATGCTGTAAAATGTTAAAAGAACTTGAATTAACATATAGTCTTTTTGTGTTACAGATTTTGCTGCTGCGACTGCTCCAAACGTTGCTGCCGAAAGTCCAATGACGGTACAATCAGGAAACGGAAATTCGACAAGTACGAAACGCGCTCGTACTGCCTACACATCATCTCAATTGGTTGAATTAGAAAAAGAGTTTCTCTATAACAAATATTTATGTCGTCCTCGTCGTATTCAAATGGCTCAAAGTCTTAATCTAACTGAGCGACAAATCAAGATTTGGTTCCAAAATCGTCGTATGAAACACAAAAAGGAAAAGGCGAAAGCTGCATCGCCAACACATTCCGATAATCCTTCATCATCACCTTCAGCTCAATCATCATGTAGTACAAATTCAACCTCGCCTTTGTCTTTAACTCGCCACCGCAACGCCAATTTGAAGACGATCAATGAACAACAATCTATCGTCGATCGATTACTATCGCATTCTCCATCATCATCATTATCACAACAGCAATATGTTCCTGCTTCCTTGCCTACGATTCCTCCATACAATCCAACAGCAACTTTCCCAAACCAAATCGACCCACTTTACGTCAACAACTACTACACACAATCCCAAAACATTCCCAACAACATTCAATTAGATGTCCCTAATCATTTAAATGATTATTACTTACAAAATAATTTTCCAGCAAATATGTATCCAATGAATTCCTATGTGGATACTAAATTATACGAAAATTACTTAAAACGGGAAAGTGCATCGCCAGCATCCGATCCAGAGAAGTCTTTGTTTGACGTTAAAGAGGAAAAATTTGATTGCAACTTTAATCCATCAGTTAATTTATCTTGGTTTGGACCACAAACCAACATTAATACTACCGGGTTAACCGAATTGTAAGTTTTTATTTGAAAACATTTACTTATTTACTTAGAGTGCAATTAGTTAGTAAAATTAATTGTTTGATAGTTTGAATAGTATTTATTAATTTTAATAACTTTTTTTTGGTAGCTGTAAGTTTTTCGTTTGTTTATTTAGTGTAATGTTTAGCAATTTAATAGTATTTGACAAGTATGTTTATACAAATTTTATTTATATAGTATATTTTTTGTAATTAATAAAAATTTGCGAATTGTAAGTAATTTTGTACTTAAAAAGTAAAGTAATTAATAAATCGTTTCTAATGATTGATTACAAAACAGTTTTTATGTATATTTTATTTTTTATTTGATATGCATATGTATGTGTGTATTGAGGTCGGATTACACCACCCCCAATATCACCCTTTAGCTAGGGAGACGACTGCTGCATGATTTTCCATCCACTCTGCCATCCATCTTGTATGAGACGGTTTAAACTGACAGACAGCAAGATCCGAGAGTACTGCTGTTTGATGACATGGCACATCTCTTCAAAGCCTAAAGGCTTGCAAAGCAAGGGTGATTTATTTATTTCCCATTCTATACTTGTTTAAGCATTTAATTTTTCGCCACAAAAAAAGATGATGATGATAAAAGTTGTTTCGCATGCAGGCGCGTTGCGGTCGCAGTCGATATGTTAGATATAAGGAATTTTAATATGTCTCCGATTTCACAAACTCTTAAAACAAGTGGCAGCTGTTTGTGATGTTAGGAGATGAATTTTATTTCAATATTTGATAGTTTTCGTGCCTTCAAGTTTGCACCCCAACCCAATAGATGCAGAGAAGCTAACATCCCGAAAACCCACTCTCTCTATATGCAAAGCATTTCAAAGCTATAACTTTACTAAAAAACATTGAAAACACTTCAAACTTTTCTGCGGAAACCTCGGCAGCGTAAAAAGCTTGCAGAAAGAAAAAGAAGGAAATAAACTGTCAGCTGCTGAAAATTATTCTGATTATGCTAATTCTTTTTCTTCTACATCATTCGCTATATGCAGTATGTCTACACCACATTTAAACAGAAAAGATTTATATCGAAAGGGTCCCTAAGAACTTGCCGAGCCTTCCGCTGCAAACAAACCTAACATATTTGAGCAACTTTGGTTGCATACTATTCCTCAAATATCAAAGGTACAAAAACATTTCATAAATATTTAAGCAACGCGTTCATGACTTTATTAAATTTTATAGAGCTTCTTGTATAAGATAAAGTCCTAGCACTTATCAGGTATTACGTATTAACTTTCGTTATATTTTTTTGCTGGGTGTGTTATCGAGTTCGCTCCGGGTGTTATCTATACAAGTAATGACATCAATGACAAGTCTTTAAAATGACTCGCAAATGTTAACTGCAAACATCAGATATTGCTTTCCACCTCTGTCGATAAATTATTTCCTTTTCGTGCTTTTTATAGCATGCCAATAATAAAATTTTATCATACATAAACAAATATTACTTATGTATACATTTCAAATTATAGGTATATATGTATATGTATGTATTCAAAAATATGTATTTATCAAATTATTTAAACAAATTCATCAAAAATTAATATAAAAAATGAATTATGAATAAATAGAATGTACGAGGAAAGAAATAAATATTTTTGATTCTAATATAATTTCCTCATGATGGTGTTTGGTGTGTAGGCATTCCTCATTGATCATACATTTTCCGTTTCCAGTATATTTACCAGTGCCGTTATCGCATCCTCGTTATCACAAACACCTATTAACCGCTCTTCGCCTGCACTTGTCATTGATCCCGATTCGTAGCACTCTAGATAGAGAGTTGCTCATTACTCACACCCTCAAACTTCTCATTTCCCTCGTACACCAAAACTGCTAGCGAGTATTTAACGTGAGGGTCGACACTCCGTTACGAGAGCGCTTATCTCATTCGATTATTATTATTTCTGTATAAACATAGTTAAAACTAAAAATAAAACTGCATTCGATTACCTAACACACTAACAATATTATAGATGTTGTTATTATTTTGAAACGTGTTTGATATGTTTTGGAGATGGCACTTTTAACAATAAAGAAGTTGTGCAATAAAATGCAGCCGTTGTTTAAAAAGATTCCCGTGCTTCGTTTCGTACAATTTTTTTTGCTCTCAAAGTCTAACGTCTCTTGTTTCAGCGATTCAATTCAATTAAACGACCGGAAAAACTTAGAATCGTTAATTTTTTTCACTCGCTCCCTCTACTACGACGTCTTTCAGCATCCAAAAATCTTTGCGCACAAATAAATTTGTAAGTCACAAACATATCGCGTAATAATTTATCGTCGCACTTTTTCTACATACTTGTTTCTATGAATTTATATTTTGCAAACATTATATATGATGTCGTATAATAACATTGCTGAAAGAAGTCATTAATTCTATAATTTTTTCCCTCTTCGGCTATACAGCGCTCGTTCTGAGCGATATCTCACAAACGGAAACGATTTAATTTTGGAACATTTTTTTTACAACATTTCGTTCATGTAGAAACAAAAAAATAATTTTGCCAGTTGGACAAAAAGAATACAACTCGCTCGTCACTTACAACTATCTACGAAAATAAAAACGTTTAACGTTTCAAGTTGAACTCGTCAAATGAACCGGAGACGCTAATTACATCCAAAAAGAAAAATCCTACGAGTTAATTCTTAAAATAACATTTCAACGTTAAACAATTTCTATGTCATATGAAGAACAACAAGTTGCCAATGTAAAGAGCTGAATAAATCCATCCATCATTGTTTATATTTTTTTCCTAATACAATGACAAGACAATGATTGCTTCTTATTTAACTCTTCCTAAACCATTAAGACAATTTTTTTAAGATGCTTAACAAAAAATAAAACAATTTATAGGAAAAAAAAACTACTAGCATATAGCTAGTAACTACGTATTATTAAATTAATGATAGTAGATATGTATGCGGTTGAGAAGTTTGGCATGCGCGCTTACTTACTTACAATGGAAACAACTAAATTCAATTTCATGACGCGTATGGACTACCAAGGCCATGGAAAAGAAAACTAGAACTATGTACGTCTGTAATTAGATATAATTACTGTAATTATTCTGCATGTATCTATATATGTTTGTATGTAGGATCAAAAAGAATTGTTGAAAAATAATGAGGAAGATATAAGTATAAGTTTTAATTTCTCTGCATTTAAATTTAATTAATAAATGGAAGCAAAGAAGGTAAGAATTGAGATAGAGGAAGAAAGAGAAGGAGGATTTTGTCGTATATAAAGATGAATAAAAGGAAATGATATAATATAAAAAATCAAAGTGGAGATAGAAAGAAGGATGACATATGAGGTACATTCATAAAAGCAGACACAGAAACAACCTCTCATCAAATCTATGCATTCCACTCAAATCATCTTTACGTCTTATAATTACCTCCAGCGATACAAATTACAAAGTACGGGATGGGTTTTTGTGTCGGCCTCTGCGAGCAAGGAAATACATTTGTCCAAGCTATTGCTAGATACTTATTAGCGGCTGACATTCGATTTGTCTTGTCTTTCTGGCGAGTTGAGCGATTGCGGGCGGAGCTGGATCTTGGAGCTTTGGTTTCTTTAGTCAAGAAACGGTCGATGCCTCTTTATATAAATCTTCTAGTTGATGTTGCTTGGTTATATTAACAATAAATATAAGAAAAATAAATAAAATATTCAATTTTTTTTGCGGGTACCTATTGCAATTTTAAGTTGGAATCGATGATCGCGCAGCAAACAACACACCAGCGGACAGCTCACTGCGCTCCTAGCACAGCTGTTGACTTTACCAGTTCTGGTTGAATTCCAAATTGGGATTTAATTGAAAAAGTCTCATTCATATGCAGCCAATGTAAAAAATGAGGCCCGCACCAGCTCGATTTTTACAGTTTTTTATTTGCAAATGCTTTACTGAATGCCAATCATTGATGATTTTCTACAACTACTAGCCTGGAAAAAAGTTTTCATTTTTGCAGACACAAAGCACGCGCTCGCGTTTTATTTTTTATTTGATGCATGGCAAATGTTAAAAATATGTATATGTGTATACGGTTCACAAAAGCCATGTTCCATTTATAATCCGCGTTTTTTAAATCGACGCAACAAAACCGTCAACAATACACCGTCTAGTGGAATATCTTAGTCAGTCACTCCCCGTTTGTCACATAACATGCAAAGACGAAGCTTTTATCATCTTTATAAAGACGATTTTTCTTCGCATTTTTTGTGTATATCTGTGTATGTGTTGTTCGGCGACCCTGTTTCCACTCCACACTTCTCAGTGAATCGAGTTCCGGTGCAGGACAAGAGCTGAACACACCATCCTTATCTATCCTGCTGCTTTTGATGAGACGCCTATCTCGAATCCTCGTTCCGATTATCCATTGCTGCAGACCCGCATCAAAACATTCTAGCTGAGCCGCAAGCGATTTGAAAAATGATCCATCTCACGTCAGAAGAACCAGAGTTTTTATACTTGTGCCTCGAAGCGATGCCGAGGCTCTGTTACATGCTTCCCTGTCTCATATACAACATCCAATATAGACGCGCACATCAACCCCCTTCTTTTTATATTTTTTACCATAAAAAATAATAAAATCGTTAATTGTATAATTTATAAACCCGCCACCAAATATATACACATTCAAAAAAAAAAAATGAATATTGAACGCTAATTCAAACCGACAAAGAATACCTTATTCTCTTCTTTGACGCATGACCAATTGAAGTAATATCTCTTAGTTGACAGAAGATTGACTATTGGAAAGTTAACAGCATTCAAGTTGTATTACATTTGGAAGAAAAGGAAATCACTTCATATAAACGTAATCATATTACATAGTTAATCAACCACAACTAATTATATTTACCAAACGAAAAATACCTTTCATAATGTTCTTACATACATTTTGCCTGGCGCTGCAGCTTTCTTCTTCTTCATTTCTTTTTTTATATCTCCTTGTATATATTTTCTTTCTTTATACCAAAACAATTTGTTCAAGACACATTCAGAAACGCCTTCACCTTTCAGTTATTGATGATTATTTGACGCAACAGTCAGTAGTTACACCTGACTCTGGGAATATTAATTAATTCAAACATCTTATGCCTATAGGTTTCTTTTTTTATACAGTAATATTGCAAAAGGTCATTTATTATTTTGTATAGAGGTAGAAATTTATATCTGATATAAAGTGCAATGTAGCATGAGCAATAAATAAAACTCACTCTAGTTAAGAAAATAGTTATTGTCCTTGAATATTTTAAAAATAAAATTTTGCTGAAAATAACATCTGCACTAAATGAATTATGCAATAACTTTATTTATATAATATAAATAATTTTAATTAATTTATCAAAGTTGGCGTTGTTTAAGGAAGAAGTTTTAAAGCCTTTTACGCAAAAGTAATTTTTCTATGAGTTATATTTTAATAGGCAGAAAAGATACGTCCCTTGAGACAATATTGATACAGTTTCATTATTTTGTGCCACTCAGAATGTTTATCCGAGAGACACGGCCTCAAAACTTCTGCCAACTACTTAAAACTCTTTCGTCTTTCCATTCTCTGTGACAGGCTGTCGCTCAAATCGTTTTCAGAGGTGCCACTTCTATATTCGAAAGAAGCATTTACTAAATTGGTTTTTGTTTTAACGAAGATTATACTGCAGTCTTTTACTTAAAAATTTTTTTATTCAACAATATATAATTTTTAGTTTTCAATTTTTACTCAACTCTGATGCTTTATAATATATAAAAAACGTTTTATTAGATGAACAAGTAGAGCATAATTGAAACAAATTTATAAAAAATGACATAGAATTTGTATATTCATTTTAAATTATCAACATTTGCTTAATTGATAAGCGCGCTTAAGTCAATGGCATGGGTTTTTCTTTAGTGTAACTGTAAAGACATTAGGAAGTTACTCAGTCGTTAGATGTGGTCAAACCTAAAGTTATATTGCGCATTCAGTGTATCCACACATACAACTTAATACATAGTGTTGAATGATACACGCGCAATTTTTTTCTTTCATTGCAGAGTTGAATAACGCGGCAGTAAACATTTTAATATTGTAACACAAATATGGAAAACGCAAAGTGCATAGCCTCATGGGTTCAGTTACACGGTCGATGGTTTCCAATAATTACAGGTTTTGTTGTTGGAGAGCGGTTGGTTGGCTGGTTCTTGTAGAACGCGACCGAGGATGCGTGACTAGGGCGGGCTTGCTATGTCTTTACTGTCACTGTCACTGTTCGTGACTTCAATACGCCTTCTACCATACAATAAATATTAATATGCATAAACAATGGAGACGAACCGCATGCACTATCAATGTTTCGTGTCAATAGACTTTTTAGAAAATTACTATTACCCGACTATTAAATATCCAAAATTTATATCAATATATTTATTATACATAATTTTTTTTTAGATATTCTTTTAGGCACGCTACTAATCAAGTTTAGGCTTAGAAAGCATCCAAATAAGTCATTATACTTAATATCATAAACGTTTTTTAGGTTGAAAGTTTTGAAATGTCTCAAAGTAGCTATTTATATTTAAGATATGGTTCTAGGCTATGAAAATAGTCATTACTCTATACATCAAAACAAAACACGACACATATCAATATAAATTAGAAAAACATTTTTAGAATCAAGAAATATTTCTGATAAAATTATTTCCAACTAAAAACTTTTAATCTAATTATACAGAAATATTTAATTTATCTAAAGTTCTTTGTACTTTTTAATAAAAACTAAATTAAGAACCGACAAAATCTAATATTATAATTCAAAGAAGTTCATTTCAATAACAAATGACTATTTGTTATATAATGTGCTTACTATTTACGTTAATTAATTAGTTAAAATAAATTTTTATAACCGAAAAACAAGTTAATTATTAATACGTATAGAACATGTTTCAAAATAAAAATTAATTAAAATAATTCCGAATGCACTAATTTATGCGTTTGCTTCATAAATAATATTCCCTCCGCTGCTTAATAATACGTTTCGAGTAAAAAAAATTTCGTTGTAAAATTGATTCAATTTTTTTATATTTTTAGATAGCTCAACAAGAAATTGTTACTTTTTTTTAGTAATGGACAAGATCTTTTTAATATAAATGACCCAATTAGCTAGTTTTTGTTCGAGTTTGTGGTAGAGAAAAATGCACTTACAAACATTCTGTAATTTTCGTGTAGATATAAAAAAATTATAGGACTTATATATGTAGATATGTATATGTGTATGTGTATATATAAAATAAAGTATGGACATACATGCATATTATCCATTTCTCAGAAATATTACAGCGTGAGCTGTTCGAAACGTATAATTTGAAAAGGTATTATTTGCATAATTATAAATAATTACTTCTGCATGAACACGCGTGTTTTTTATATATATATTTTATAAAAATTATCAATATTATACCTCCACGTATTGTTACATTGCAGTTTAATATTTTATCAAAAAAAAATTTATGAAAAGAGATGTTAAATCGGATTCCATTTAGGAATTTATTGCTGTCTGAATTTGAAATGAATACATTTAGCATATATTCCCATACTTAATTCGAATATCTTGGTGAGATCTTAGCAGAGTTGTCGAAGCCGGAAAGAAATGCGGATTGTCTTAATCCTCTCACAATCTGAGTCTTTAGATATCTTTTTTTGTTCTTGTGAGTGAGGGGGGGAATTGAACAAAGCCCATCGGAGTAAAGAAGAGCGAGGAATTGATTTTGCATAATGTCTTCAGGTGGAGCTTTTATTGTGTTCCATATATCTAGTGGAAGAGAGGAACCTCTATACCATATCTTTGCGGAATAGCCTGCAAACAAACCAGCTGTCATTGTATGCACGAGGTGCTTTCTAACGCGTCTTTAATACCACAAATTCTATCTCTACAAACACAAAGATTTCCTTTTAAAAGAATAGAGAGATAGTTAGGCATAAAAATTTGTTACAATTTTAAAGGAAAGCTGAGGGTTGCCTTTATATAAGTTGAAAACGTTGATTTGAAACAAGCTGTAGAAGGCTGCATCAAAACCTTTCATTTACTTCAACCAAACCTACCAATAATAATTTTTCTCCATCAAACTATAAATAGTCGATTTGATATGATCGCTTGAGTGGCCAATGGGAACCTGTACGAGGATCACGCACTATTATTAAGGGCTATTATGTGTTATTGCAGTTAATACGCGTGCAGGAACCCCATGTGACTATCTTCACTACCTAATCTAAAGACGGCGAGACTAAAATACGCGTAACCCATCATTATATTACGTCAAATTGTATAGCAACAGCACACACATATACATATCTTTTCGACCACCATTTCAACAGCAATTTTCAGATAAAATAAATTGGCCTTAATCAGTCAAAGAATATTCAAAACACGCGAAATTTGCATGCGCTCTTTGAAATGATTATTATAACTTGATTATAGGATGATTATTATTAAGAAATGAAACGAATACAATATTTACGACTTCCAATAACACTAGTAAAGAACCGTTTTATCACAAGTTTCCAGATGGCAAAATATCTTGAAATATATTTATATAAAACATAATCCATTAATCATTTTTTGGAAGTTGTTGGATATGATACATATATAGTGTGGTGAGGCTGCACATACCTGTGGAAAGATAGAGAAGGCGCGCGTTTCTTCTATAGCTAGAACGATACTTTTAGTGCCACATTTGTGTGCGATTTGAATTCATGCGGTTTAGGTATCTCCACATACAAATGATGTATTTTGCTACGTTGTGAAAGTCTCCAGTCGCAGAAAAGATAAGTTTATTGTTGGCAAACACACTCACACACCCATACACTTCATTTCCCTGTGCCGTGCGCTCTTTATCTCACCGCGAGTTTATCCATTTCCTTTTCAGTCCTACGTTTCAACGAACAAACACCAACCTATTATATTTGCAATTCCAATGCCTCCCTCCTATACCAAGTCTTTTCCCAATTCTTTAACATCTCTAAATTTGATATACAAGTGTCCTCATTGAAATATTATAGCTTTACGCTTCTTCTTCATCATCATCCTACCTTTTTGCATACAAAACACCACTAGAATGCATATTCTTTCCTCTCTTTTCCGTTTTCATATATTTATCTTTCATCAACTATTCTCTTAAACAAAAGCTTTCAGGATGCCATCAATTATCCAAGCTCACTTAACAAAAATATCATTGCACTGTGTTGACATTTTATGCTTGGATTGCAAGGCTTAAAATATAAATACGTATGTAAGTAATTTATAGTAATTTATCACAAGCACGTTCTTAAAAATGTTGCAGGTAGAATTGCAGCTATTTGTGCATAAAGTAGTGTATTTTTTGCGCAACAATTGTGGTTGCAACTTTCTACTTCCCGCTTAGTTATTTGACCAAAGTAATAATCATTGTGGGCGTCTTAAAAAGCAATAAATTTTTGTCAACTTTCACATGGTCGTCGCTGTCCATGGGGTGCACTCACCGATTAAGACGAGGAAAGTGCCCTATTTCAATGCTTATTAGGTCGGCAACTACCAAGGGATTTGTGAATTTGATATATTGCACAATTTCAACTCAGGTATAACCGAAAGAAAAGAGAAGAAAAATTTCTATGAATGGAATTTTCTGCGTCATGTTTGTTGGTTCGTTTGTGTTTATATTTGTATAGATTAAGCTTAGCACCCACAAAACAATCAAAATCACACACAAAAGAAGCGCCTAGTAATTCTTTACAGTTCAATTACTGAGTGCACCTCCGCGATACATTAATTATATTTAAAATGTATACCGACGAGCATTATACTCTCTAAATTGAACGTTTATTCGTATTAATCGTTTATTATATTAACATAATGCACAAGGGGAAATAACAATTCTCGCAATGAATTAACTCTTTTTTTTTCAATCTAAAGGTACGCATCATATGCATTAAAAAATCTTCTTTGTATAAGAAAGAATTAATAAAATGGTTTTGTTAAATGGCAATTCCGAGGATTAAAGTAGATGAGCGGTGTAAGGTGCGTGAGTTGTCCCTAACAGAGAGAGGCTCGTAAATCATGTTGGCTGAGGTTTATGCATTCGCCGGATGAAATTTATGAGGTACAAAAATTGACAGTAATTCGTGTAAGATAACTATTACATAGATTTATCGATACATAATTCTTGTGTAACAATATTTGTCAAGTGTTTACGTTTTGAGTGGCAGAAATCAAGCCATAGATCATCTCTTTAGTCAACATGTCCAAGAGTAGATTTTGCTGCAATAAATAACGCAGGGCACGCGTATACAGGTGGTTTATGATGGATGGCCAAACGATGCCCATTGAGTAAACAATTATATTGACCTTTTCCAAACCTTTACACCTTTTTAAAATCCAACAAATCTTTGCAATGACAATGCACAATTTATTGATCTTCTCAACCTAATTTCCTATTCGCAGGCAATA
The DNA here is from genome assembly GCA_027574845.2 of Deinopsis erosa. NCBI lineage: Eukaryota > Metazoa > Arthropoda > Insecta > Coleoptera > Staphylinidae > Deinopsis > Deinopsis erosa. The sequence continues at coordinate 22,669 of JAODFZ020008255.1, forward strand.
TTTTCATAAATAACCACAACCGCTTATCATTTTTCTTATTTTTTTAATAAAAAGTGCGTTTTGTCTTTTTATATATGTATAATATAAGCTATGACAAAATAGAATTATAATATTATGCCAATATAAGGCTCACAAAGTGACGCCATCAATCTAAAAGGACGCAGGACCTAAACAGGACCGACAGCTCTTATTACTTCCCATATAGCAGCAATAAATCTAAATAATATGCTGCATAAAATATTACTAGACACATATACATATACACATACGTATAAGCATATCGAGTTTCCGAATATTGAAGTGGACAGTGAACGCATCCCCAATATGTGCCTCAATCTTTAAACGTTCTAATATCCATTTCACGTGCGATACATCTTATCAATCAATCTATTTCTATACACAATAAACAATATAAAAAAGCCTCTCTTTCTTATGAATAGTTAATTTTTAATTTCAAACATCTACTAAAACGCGCTCACAATTATTTATAACCAAATATGACCTCAGTTTACATCTTGATATATAAATCATTAACAACTATAATTGTTTCACATAGAGAAATTATTACATGCGCTCAAAACACTTCTATTTCAATAGTGGATTGATCAAACAGGTGACAGCAATGTATTTTTAAATAAGTAATGTTGGAGGAATAGATTTTGGTAAGGAGATTGGCTTTTGTTGTAGGTCAAAGTTGACCAATTCGCAGGTGACGTCAGTGTCTCTTAGGGATCGCTTATCTTGACAGAAATTACGTTTTTAACCAGAGGCTGAAGAAGTACTGACCGGCGAGGGTCCAGACCAGGGCGTTACAAAAGAAGATTGAATACTCCCGTAGGAATCGTCTGAAATTGCTCTTGCTTAGAGTGACTTTTACAATTCTTTACCCTCTTCACAACAAATACACTATCATTTCTATCCTTATCCTACGATGATCAATTAATGATTTACTACAATAGTATGTATGTACAACCTCCTATTAATACAAATGATTTGAATTTATTATATTTAAATTATTTATATGTAGTAAAGTAAATAAAATAGAAATCTTTTCCTATTTATGATATCAAACAGTTTGTTTGCATTCTAGGCAAGAATATATAAAAATTTTATGACTCAATGTCTTAGAATAAAGGAAATATTGCCTTATAAAAGTGTTAACATATTCTTTAACATTTTTATTATCAACTGTATGCTAGTTGCAACTTGCAAATAAAAAATCTTTTGTCTTTTATGGTTTTCCTACTGAATAATAATTACTGCATATACATGTAACATGTTAAATGTTTTACATAAAAAAATATATATAAAAACGATGCATTTTTTAAAGCACTATAAAGCAAAGACAAGTTCACAAGTTAGCAGGCAGACATAAGTTCCCCACTTTTAAAGCTATAAAATTATGCAGTTAATTGCTTATGTCTCTCGGAGCGTTAAGTTTCCAGAAGCCGCAAGATGGGCTACGTAATGAATATAACCATCTAAATCTCAGATACTTATGTTTGCTTCCAGTAGTTACTTATACACTGAACTGGATAATATAACAAAAATCCATTTTTGGAAGAAAGCCATTTCTTTACAAGCACTCATCATATTATACAGTATATAAGATGATGATACTTTTTTAAATTTAATATCCTAGAATTTAATTAGGAAAATAGGTTTTCATTGTGTGAGTGTATACATGTAAGGTTAATTTCCTTTCTATGCTCTTAGGCAAATCAAATAGACGCCTTAGATTCTAATAGATTAATTTTCAAGGTGGGGTTTCAATAATAATAATAAAAATGACTATAGAGCAAATTAAATAATTATAAAATGATAATAACGTCCTGTATATGCTTGCCCTCAAACAATGCTCTATCATCGTAGTTATCAGCGTTCAAATCCTTCCAACATTTATCTTTTTCTATATTTCAGTTGTTACCATATACTTTTACCTTATACACATTATAATTAGCAATGCTAAATTATTTAAGCTTCTTGTATTACGTAGAAATAAAATTTTTATCGTTGCCTTAAGTAATTTATCTTTTATGTTATGTTTTATCATTCCTACCAATCTAAATTAAAATTGAGTGTTTGAATTATAACCAAAGATTTTCTTTCACATTGAATTAATGCACAAACATAAATTAGTTTTTATATTTTTTTTATTATATCTATATAAAAATCATGTTGAGTAGTTTTGTAAACCTAAACAGGATAATAATGTCATGTTATGAGGTTAATTAATTGCAATAATAATGTGCGAAAAACGTGAGCAAGCTTAGGGCGCATATTTTGCATTAATATTCAAAATATATATTCATAACTACTATAAAAATATATTTAAATTTAAATTTTATTTATTTATTATCTATTTGTCAACTTAATAAACACATCAATCAAATCTCATTAAAATATTTGCGTTAAATTTTTACTAGTATTGCGTGGTAAATTGTAATTATTGTACAATACTAGAGTTTATAAATAAATTGGTGATGACATTTGCATTAAATGTATACTTTATATAAGTATTTTAATAGACATTTAAAGTTTCAATAATACATACAAATTACAATAAATATTTTATGTTTTTTATTGATTTTTATGGAACTATGCACTGAACATGTGTATTAAATTTTATTGCATTCTATAAAAATATCATTTGATATAATTCCTATGAAGTATTTTGTTAATTCTTTTCATATACATATATCTGTTGCATTATCATATAAATAATACAGCTGGTTAACATTTGCTAAGCATCTGCTTACAATGGACGGAACTTAAATCAAGAATGTAAGCAATAATCCTCGTAAAATATTTTCAAAAATTTTGTACATAGTCAAAAAATCAAGCTTCCCTTTGTTGAATAGGTAATAAACACTAAAAAAATTCGAGTTATAGAGAAATTTTAAAATTACATGCGATTTTCTATATAGGGGAAGGACGGGTAAAACGGATAGGGCGGGCAAAAAGAATAGTTGCTCTAGATCGATACTTAATCGATAGAAAAAAATCTCGCTAGTGTCGATCAATTCTTTACCTTTTTTC
>JAODFZ020008257.1:0-11119 GCA_027574845.2 Deinopsis erosa
ACACTAGCGAGATTTTTTTCTATCGATTAAGTATCGATCTAGAGCAACTATTCTTTTTGCCCGCCCTATCCGTTTTACCCGTCCTTCCCCTAGGTAATATTAAGAAAATATTTAAGTCCAGACACGTCGTGAACCTGCTGATTTCCTCGTTTAAAGCAATCCGGATAATCGAAAATTCGGATAATCGACGTTCGGATAATTGAGGTTTTACTGTATACGCAATGGACTAAATTAAATGTTTATTATATCTATTGACAGAACAATGAATCAGTAAGCAATGAAACCATTTTATAGCCACTGCCACAGAACTATCTATAAAATAATTTTCAATTAGTGAAACCTAAACCAACACAAACAGGTGTCTCATATATTTGTCTAAATTGATGTTGTATATGTAACGTAAATAGAATTACGGAAAAAAAATTGAAAAATATACAGCACCTAGGCGTCGTCTTGTTTATTTCCTTTTTAGCAACAAGGCTTTGCACAAAATTTACGCGTATTTCATTTTATATTTATGTATGACCATAAATTAGAAGACATACATAACACATAAGACAGGGATAAATGCTTTTTTTTGTTTTGTTTTGTTGCTCGTAAAATATATTACAGAAAATAATTATTATAAATATGATTATTAAATTAGTTTGTAATTAGGTTACATTCGAATGTAATAACATTAATTTTATAGATTATTAATTATAGTAATTTATATATTATTGACCTATGAATGGCCTATTGCTCATCGACGTAATCTTGCTGAAAAATTATGGGTATTGATTTATAATTAAGAAATTAAAGCGTACTGGGAATGTGATTGACACAAACCATCCATACTATTATTAATTGCAAATTGGTTATTCTAATCGATTATATTAGTGTGTGAGTGATCCTATTTATTGATTATTAGCTTTAGAGTTTTGACGAGGCAGTCACATGCAAATGATACCCCGTGCAGTTATGACGCTCATCATCAATCATCCGGACTCTAATTACAACCTGTCGTAGCGTTCATCAGAGACATGCAATTAAACTCAGTGGTTTATAGCTATATATATGTATGTATACGTATACCCTAACGCTGCTGGTGGTACAAAAATTTTTGCAAGAGGAAAAAGTTATGTATGTATAGATTTGATGACGGTTTTAGATTTAGCCATTACACAGTATACTTGGAAATTGATTGTGAAAATAATTTAACGTCCAGTCAAATGTAAATGGAATTGAAGTACATGATGCAAAAGCAAAAATAAAAAGAAATAAAAATTTATGCAATGTATACATACATACATACATACATACATACATACATACCCATTGCAGACGTGTGGTGTGTTATTCAGATTACTTTTACGAAAAGCTATAAATATACAAGAGTATCGCACATTTTTATAGCATAAAAAATTGTTTATTGTTGTAACTAGACCTCTTTTCTTACTTTAGTCACGTAAAATCTATGGACGAACGAATTAGCCAAAGGTGTTTCAAATGTTATTGTTGGTAAAGCGATCAGAAATTGTTATGTACTTTAAACCTTTAGCATGCATATATAAAACGCGTTTTATGATTATTACGTGGAATAACACTAATAAAATTAAGATTTATGAAAGAAGTAAATTCATATTGAAATTGTATTTGACGTGCTACTTCACCTTTCCTCTAAAAAAATCTATTTGATTCTGTGTAACACAATTACCTATAATGAAATTTGACTGATTGCTATAAAAATCATATAAAATAAAGAAATTATTAGACATTTTTAATACATCCATAAATTTTCTTTAAAATTAAAATGCCAGCATATTGAGTTTTCTACATAATTATTTAAATTTATAGAAAATTACTTCAATGCATCCGCCATGACACTCAAATCGGTATATTTAAATAAAATAAACATTTTTCCAATAATTTTACATTATTACATTATATTACATTAAATTTTTTTTATTTTCATATTTTGATTTCCTCCCAAAACGACTTTTTGGTAGCGCCAATGAATTTCATTTACAGTTTTACAGTGTATGCAAAAATAGTTTTGAATGAATTATATTTTATATGCAATTAAAAATTGCATTGATATAAAATTAAATTTGATTCAAATTTTATTACTCAATTTCATTTACTTGTTCATCAATAACTTCATTCAATTCAAAATTCAATTAAAATAAGTTTGCTTTTTGATAAAACATCAACACTACATTAAATCATTTTCAATTATCGTTCTATTATCATATTTGGGATAAATCATATTATTATATAAAAGCCAATTATAAATCATTAACATATATATCATAAATTAATTGAAAATCAAGTGCATGTGTATAATAAATCGTTTTGCAATCAATTTTAATATGTAATATAACATATTATAAAAATATGGTTTGTTTAACTTAGCAATTAGTTGTGATCTATAATTAAAGGTACTTTGTATAATTACTTTGCTTTATTAATCAGTTAATTTGATTTCTTGTTAATTATTAGGTTTGTTTATTTCTGATATATTAATTGTTTCAGTTTATGACTGTTACAAAATATTTATAAATTTTTTTTGTGAAGAATATAATTTATGTTTAAAACTTGTATTTTATTTATTCTATGTATAAATATAACTTGTTGTTGTGGTAGTTTCTAACATTTCAAAATTTGAAATAAATTATGTTAATAAATTTTCTTATAATTAAATAAATTTTACAAACGTGTCACATAATTTTAGGTGAACTTTGCTAAAAGCTTTAAAACTACATTACACAACAACAATAGTTCTGCTTATGCAGCTGTCCAAAATTCTGTTTTGAAAAGCGCAGTTCTATTTGCTTATTGTGTCGATCCCATTGTTAAGTAATCTCCAAAGGTAGGCGAAGGTGTGCAAAAGATTTTCTATAGATGCATTCTAACAATACACTAAATGCCGAAAATAATTCGATTTTATGCTCTTTGTGAATGCTATTTTGGTGTATGCACTATTAACTCACCATAGACCACAAAATTTTTGGATAAATTTCTAACCTCCCAAGCAACACTCTCTTTATATGCTAAATATTTGAATATTGATAGAAACAATAAAGATATTGTATTATCTACCAGCAATTTACTATATAAATAGCATTTACTTAAATAGATTCACTTTCGTTGTTTATAGCCTGAATTACAAATTCAAATATTTATTATATCAGACAATATATTATTATCACTTACAGTTACATTTTATATTACACGTGTCCAGAATGCATTAGTCGTAAAATATCATATTTTTATTGTCAATAGAATTAATAATCAATACATAAAATGCACTTACTTTCAAATCATGTTAATTATCTTGCCCACACGAACATACTACACACAAACACAAATATCTACTGTTGAATTGAACTAGCATGAATTTATTTTTGGTAAAGAAAGATACTTGCATTTGTATTGCAAGTACACAACAGCGCTAAATAAAATTCCGGCCTTGAAATGTACTTTTCAAATAATAAACATGTCCATAAAACAAATTGAATTAATTTTTTAATAAAAATTTACATTATATATTAATATTTATAAATGTGTATTGCAAAATATCACATATTTTACGACTGTAAATAAATAGATTTATATTTAATTCATAATAGATTAAATAATTTTATTGCTTCTTAATTTGTAAAGCAAATTTATGTCCTAAATATTTACAATACACCTGATGACCTTTTTTGTTATTTAAATTTTTTTAACTAGTTTCCCATATCCTAAATATTTAAATTTATTTATTTGCATCAGAAACGAGTCAAAGGTGAATTTTTCCAGTCGCCTAAGAAAGCAGTTTTTTTTTTGATTAATTATGCAAATTTTATACAAGCCCAGCCTATTTCATTCTCATGCATAGTAAAAAATCAATGCTAACATAACACACAATTTATAAATAAACCTTAAAATGTTAGTACAATTATCTACTTACTTACTTACATGAAATAATTGAATGCATTTTAATACGAAATGCAAGTCACCTTCACTTGCAAGTCCAACTTCTAGAAATGATGAATTGTATTATTACCATCAATGAAATAATTTTCTTCATTTGAATAAGAAAACTAAATGCAAAAAAGCATTGCTTCTAGGAACTATTATCACAAAAGCATTTTGCCATTTATTTTTACTACTTGGATATGCATTTTAGTGCAGTGAATGTTAACAGTGCACATGCCTCATGTTACAAATAGAATTGCTTGCATATTAACAGGAAATTCTAAATGACATTTTTTTTTGCTTTTAAAATAAATTTCCAGATAGAAACTAGAAGAGTAACAATAAAGTTATGTGAATTATGGGTGAAGGTGGCTTAGTAGAAGGAATAGTCGATAGATTTTAATTTAAACAATAAAATATAATTAAAATTCGTATACATTGTTGAAGCATACAGACAATACAATTGCTATATCTACTATACACGCACAATTTTACAAAGTTACTGTACACAAGGATCCAAATTAAGAAAGTAATATACAATAATATTCTTGTGCTTACCGCTTGAAACTTATTAGTTCGTTATTTATTTTATATCAAAAAATGTTTATTAGCTTTTGTCTGTTTACAATGTATGGCAAAACAATGGGATCGTAGTGCTACATAAAAAGAAATTATCTTAAATACAATCGTTTGTTTTTTGATATGTAAAATACCTATAGAATCTAAAAGTACTTTTTAATGTTTGTTGACTACAAATCGATAGTTTCTTTACATTATGACAGCAGACAGTTGAACTATAATAAATATTATACGAGAATTGCAATAGGCAAGCAATATATTTACAATAATAAACATTAGAAAATAATATGTAGCTATAAATTGATTAAATAGACAAGTAAGTACAAAAGATTATGCATTTCTTTCAGTACACTGAAAGATGGTAATATAATTCTATTATTTTTTCTATATTTATATTATATATATGAATATATAAAAATCACGTTCATTCTACAAGAATATTCTTTTCTTCATTTTCCATTTTTTTATTATTATTATAATACTATACAAACAAACGGAGATTTTCTCTATCAAATACAATAGATGCAATGTAAATAAAGTAACAAAAGTGTTTGGGTAACAGACTGGTCCCTATTAAACACATACACATCATAAATTAAATGAGATGGCACAAATTTATGGCAATCTATGGGAAAATTAAACTAAAAATTTGTCTGAATTTATTGTATTTGATTTGGACATTCATTCACATGCACTCACGCACATTTAGAAATCACATAGTTTTTCTTTCAATTTTTTTTTTGTTAATTTACTTGCTAATATAATTATTATTCCAGTTATTAAATATTAGTTACGTATATAAAATCTCACATTTCATTTTCACATTGCATTTGGCCAGAATAGAATCTTGGCAGTTATTTGTTTTGTTGTCGAGATGTACACATTGTAAAAAAAGGAATAATAAATCAGTCGTAATTTGGTTTATATACAAGTTGTGTATGCAATGTATGGCACGTTAACTATGAATGAATAAATGTAATTATTGTTTTGAGTAACGTGTAAATGCTTAAATCACAAATTGTGGCTGTAACTAATGTACAAATCCGTATTTTTTTAATAAAATAAATAAATTTTATAACAAAAAAAATGTTCAAATTTATATAAACAAAATATTAAAAAATAAAACTTGAGTGTCCTTCACTGGCACTTAAAAGAGACTAGAGAGCTGTGACCGAATGGCGAGGGGCCCAGGCGGTCACTCAAATAGGTCCGTAGTTGCTTAGGGAAGGTCCAGAGCCAGGGCCCTGATGACTGACAACTACAGGAGCGGCCCCTTCGCCCGCTTGTCATACGTGACTTAGTGGTGGCTGTTTAAGAACGTGATGATGAAGATGATGCTGACTTGCTGACGCAACACTTCCCGCTGGACCTAATAATGAGGCGCTGCCTGGCCCTGCAACTAAATATTGGGGCGGCGTCTTTCCAGGTCTTGTCTTTATTAATACTGCACCAGCTCCTGTCGGATCTGGTCGCCCTACTAGTCTTCTCCATAACCTTCTCCATGAATCTAAAGTTTTTCCAGACCAGATCCATACTCCTGATGTTATGCCAACGGCAAGAGCCATAAAATATTTGAGCATTAATACCGAATATAAAGGTCGAACTCTTGATCTCATATTTGCAATAATTCCTGTAGGACATGAACAAGCAATGGATGAAAGCCATTCGTCGTGAAAAGCGTTCTCATATAAATGACAACCGATGACAATGGTTGCAGGAACTGTATATAACACACTAAATATACCAATACGAATCATTAGCTTCTCCAGCTTTTCGGCTTTTGAACCAGCCCCAGTTCCTCCTTGCTTCTTTATCACCGATCGAATTCTGAATAAAGAGACAAATCCAGCGAACAGGAAACTAGTGCCAACTAAGAGATATATTAGCAGAGGGGCGAGAACAAACGTTCGTAGATTCTCCATATTCATGTTTCCCACATAGCAAATTCCCGACACAGGATCACCGTCGACTGCGCCAGATGACAAAACCGCCACCGTTTGTATTGAAGGGATTGCCAACGCAGCAATGTGGAAGTAATGAGCATAGCTTGCAATTGCCTCGTTGCCCCATTTTAAACCAGCAGCTAGGAACCAGGTGAACGACAATATCACCCACCAAATTGATGAAGCCATGCCGAATAAGTATACGAGAAGAAAAACGAGCGTGCACATCGATCGTCTTTGTGATGTATATTTTATCATCGCGCCATCACATGCAATATCCTCATGACCGACCGCAACGCGCACTAAGTAACCGACCGATACCAAAAAGTAACACGCCGAAAGGAATACAATAGGCCGTTCAGGATATTTAAATCGTTCAGTCTCAATCAGAAATGTGGTTAGTGTCATTAATGTGGAAGCTGCGCATAGACCCGACCAGAGCGTTATCCATACGGTGGCGAATTCTTTTTCGTCTGGGCTGAAGAAGGTTTCTTTGCATGGATACGCACAATTTGCGACGTCGCCCACGGCCACGCTTTGGTTGTAGTGTGGTGAATCCTTCCCCAGCGTTATCAGTGGTTTTTGACAGTGACATGTGCATTCTTTTCCGCGCTTGTTTCCCCCTATTGCTAGGGGATCCGCGCAGTTTTTTGGATCTTTGCATTTCTTATTAGTCTTAGGCGGTTTGGGTGTCGGCTTAGGTGGATGTGGAGGACTTGCTTCCTGTTTACTCTGATCCATGCATAATTCTTCTTGTGAGGCACCCTGTATTGGAAATTGATTACATTCCATGCGATCTGGCCATTTGAAACCATATTTCTGCATAATTGGCTCACAACCCTCTCTAGCTCGCCGGCATAGATCTCGACACGGCGGCAATGGCTTCATATAATCTTTCAGGCAGATAGGCACATACATAGAACACAAAAAGAATTTCAGATCTGGTGAACATTTGATTTCAACAAGAGGCCAGAACTGATGAACTTCTAGGCCGGCTTCGTCTTGATTGTCATGATTTAGTTCATTTGGCATTCGCGTCAGATTATATCCAATACCATGGCACATTGGTATTGTTATCTCTTCACATCGACCTTCTTGATCTGACGTTTCTGAATGCGAAGAAATAACCGACGCACTCGCTGCATGTGCAATATTCACGACAGACGAAATAAGAGACACGAGTAATATTACACCCTCGCACCTCATCTTGTCTATATTTACACTACGATCACCTTCCTAATGGTTCAGCATGCAGCACGCACCAACAGCATTTATTTTTAGTATAATGTTTGTATTGTATGTACTAATTTGCGTTTTGGCTCACACACGCGCCCAATTCAATGGAATTCAGTCTGCTGCTGTCTATGCGATGATCTCGTAGTAGAGGAAAAACACCTCATCAATAGTCGAGCGATTTGATGGCGGCACATGACATGGCACCCTGAAACAAATTAAACATATGATTAGAACAATCGGAATTGGGGACTATTACAATGAGTGAGAACTACAATTTATATAATTGAAGAAACGTCAATCTTCATTACAAACTTATAACACTTCCACGTACACCCATTTATCATTTGGGTGGCCGTAGAATTACTTCAGCATTATTAATTTTGATCTGATAGAATAAATCATTAAAAAAGCTTTTAGGCGTTTGTGTACCTAACAAGGATTAAGTAAAAATATTCCCCTGACAAAATCACACATATGTAGGATGCGCCCTCCTATCATGAGAGAATTAAGAAGCATCCACACCCTCAAATCAAACAATCCCGAAAACTACATTTCTATGCACTATCAAGACGACAGTATGAGTAATATACTTCAATACTGTCTCAAAAAAAAATCGTCAGCCCCTAATTGACATTCCCTTAAGGGAAACCTTCGATAGATCAATACATGACGTCACTCTATTCCCCGATTAACAATTAGCACATGGTTTGTCGCTTCCTTAATCACTATGTGTAATAGGGATTCGTACATTAAAAGGGTGCAAACATATGCTTAAGTATCGCCCTTCATCTTAAATCAATTGTTGCAACGAAAAAGTTTAAAATTATTTAATATTAAAGTTTAATTGACGATGACAACTCATCATCAGGCGTCATATACACAAATTGATCTAATCATCTGTCCTAAATGTATACTCAAAAAAGTCATCATCATTGCAAAGTTCCTGTCTACTCATAATAAATTCGTTTAATGTAAATCTTTAATAGATTGCTGGCATGGAAGGCAAAAAATGTGAAAACATAAACTAGCGATGGGATATATATGAACCATTAGGGACTCAAAAGCCATTAAAATTTATGTTAAATCATAATGTACATACATACAAAAAGCCTTCATATTATTAATTGACAATTATTCAGTAAAAGGATACGTGTAGGTTCATTCTTTACACATCCAACCAACGCATGTGCATGTTATTTTAATGAAATATGCATAAAGTGTGAATTAAACGCGAACATCTTACAAACAAATACAAAAAAGACATTTGCAGATAGTGGTGAGTATAATATATTGATAGTTAGTGCCCAGCAAGCAGCACGCAATTGCTGTTTGTTTCAATAAATTTCTGCAATGCTCTAAACCAGTTTCGAATGATGATGAATAAAATGTGAACGCGCGCGCACTAATAACCAATTCAAGTATGAAAAATTATCGTTGCAATTGTAAATAATTGGAATGCTTTTGCAACACTTTCTCAAGGAGCGCGCGTATGTTGTGCACACACACACATAAGAACTAAATTATTAATGATTGGAGAATGTTGTAGGTGGAATGATATGAAGTACTAGGTCACTAATTTAAATGGGTGAAGGATAAATTATGCACGTTGTTGTAGTAAAAATAAAATGGGTTCCCTTAATGAGATCGAATTTATTATGTTGAGTGGTAGTATCACGATTTTTCGAAGATTGCAGTACTCGAATACGTAGTCAATTAAAATAATCAGATGCTGTTGTATTAATTAAAACGAGTTCGTGTGTTGTTTGCTCTTGGTAGAATTCGTTTACCGCATTTCATTTCACATATTTTTTCCACCATTCTAGACCCATTCATCTCGCATGCTGTTTGTTGATTTTTTCAAGCTTTGCTTGTTGTTCTGTAAGATATGCAAATTGAAAATGCATTTCATCCAATTATCTCCGATTTTCAGCTTAAAATTTAATCAACACCTTTCCTTAATATTCATCACACCTGACAAGCAATTAAAAGCGAAAATTAAATGTTCGCGCAATTAACTTTTGTAATAGCGTTGATGAAATTAACTATTGATACCAATCACTACATAAACTATAAAATAAGAAAAAATATAATTTATCACCACCTACTATATGTATGTATGTATAGAAACATTTTTCTTATGAAATATAAAACTTGTTTATAAATACTTTTGATTTTAATTTCATTTAAAATAGATAAGTACGCATCTGTTAAAGTACTTATAAGAGTTTTATGTTCGTTGTTTTATGAATTCGTTGCGAACTTAAACGCGTCAAATAAATTTGCAACGGCTCGTTATATAGCAATCTATCATACAATTTCATATTAAATAAAACTAATTTATAAAAACAAACAAATTTATTTCATTTTTAGCGATGCCAGTTTGAAATGTCATCATCAACATGATTATGCATTTGCATTGTCATAAATAACGTCTCTAATAAGCGCTCGCGCTTCTTGTGTCGGCTTTTTCTAAATGAATGCACATTATACAAAGACGCCTCTTACTCTTTTTTAAACACTTTCTTTTAACATAATTTGTTTGATAAAGTGTTGCGTAGTTGAGAAAATATGTCATTTCCAATGAATTATTATGATAATGCACATAAACGTATATGAAAGTGCACTGACATGATTTAAATTCTAAAAAAAAGGCGCGTTAGTTATTTTTCTTCTCAGATCTCTCATCTATCTTAATTGAAGCTGAAGGTGTTGTATAAACATGACAAAAGTAAAAAATATCAACAAGCATTGGGAGTTCTTTGAATGGTGTATGGTAAACGAGAAATCCTCCATCCTTATCTGTAAAAGGTCTTAAAAGCAAACATGTTCGTTGCTGCATCTCCCAACAAGACTTGGTATAAGTATTGTTCCAAGTCAAGGTCTTTGAAATAAATATACGCTTGCGCTTTTATATACAACAACAGCAACAAGAACAGCAGCAGCACAAGCAGCAGCAGCAACATAAAGAAATTTAAATAAAAACCTATTGTAATGTAGTAGAAACCAATAGCTAATAATTAAATCCATTTAATGTTCATCCTCATTGTAATAATTAAAACAAATACATAAGTGCATATTCAAATCTAGCAGCTCCTAATTAACTCATTGAAATTCAAAACATGTATATGGACTCCTTGACAGGTTTTAAATTGTTAAGTTAATAAAATAAACGTGAACACGGTGATGATAAAACAAAAAAAATCTTCTGTTGCATATATATGAAATACCAATATTGATTTTGGTAATAACATTAGCAGCTTCACACTTGGGTTAATTATGTATGTGTGTATCTGCAGGTAGGTAGCAAGTAAAAAAAAAACATTGCGAACTGTATGTAATGTCCTTTCATGCTTCACCTCATAAAAAAGAACAGGTAGAGAACATTTGACACTTTTTCAATCAGACCCTTGTTAGTCCTC
>JAODFZ020008381.1:0-11185 GCA_027574845.2 Deinopsis erosa
TTCGGTTTTTGGCAGTATACTACCCTTTTCAAAAACATTAGTCTGACAAAAAACAATCCTAGGCTGAAAACACTCAAATGACAACTGTCAGTGGGAGGATTGACGTTTTTAAAAGGGTAGTATCGCGTTCGGCTGCGCACGCCTCGAAAATAGGGTTCTGCGCAACTGCATTCTCGTTTTTCCAGTACTCTATGATTATTTCTCTTTAAATTTAATTAATTCACTATCGTAATATGGGCTGCCTATATTCTCAAATTTACATGATGTTATTTTCTATGGGTAATTTGCGACTGAATATTGTGACGAGTCTATGAATCTGATTATTAAACAAAATAGCAAAATTATGAATTTATTGACATGCAATGTTTTAATATATAAATTGTTTCTTATTATAGAGTTATTGGTGTAAGCAAAAGGAAATTGAGTCGCCGCTTTGCGGGAAGTTATTTGATGCCAAATATTCGTTATGTATCATCAAAGAAAAGCAAACACACATCAAGTAGTCAATAGATATTTGAAAAATGAAATTTGCATTTGTTTGAAATTTTCTTGATGAGAACGTTTCAAATAAAGTACCATACTCTGAATTTTTTTTATCTTTTGCATTTTATATCACATTACATCTGTATGTTCAAACACATCAAGAAAATGCAAACAGTCGACAATATTTAGATGCTGTAACAAAGTAATTTTTAACTTAAATTTAAGTAAAATATATTTTATAGAATTTATTTTTTAGATATTTTTATGATAATTTAAGAATGTACCAGAATTTTCCGAGTGTTTAAATGTACCAACAACAGATGCGATACACGAAGGTGATAAAATGCAGGAAAATTAAAAGATTGAAAAGTCAAAATAAATTTGATATTGATCCATAATTATATTAAATTTTTATAGTTAGTAAGCTTCTTAATAGAAATAAATCTTCTAAGAAAACATTGATTTTTACTTATCCAGTAGTTCAAATATACTCCCAAGTGTGTTTTTATTTAATCTGCGCTAACAGAAAATTTTCAGCGCCTGGTAAAAGCACGGCTTATATAGTAAAGCTTTCTTTGGTTTAATAAATAATTATTGAATAAATTTTGAGAAATATGAAATATTAGTCGAGTAATTTGGAATGTTTTGGTTTGGAGGTTAGGTTCTTTAGAAATTCCTGTTTTGTTCTAGATTTGTAGTTCCTCTATGTTCTAGATAGACAATTATTAAGGATAATTCTAGTTGAAGAAGTAAAGAAGTCATATTTTATATAAGTCGCAATTCCACAATACAAATTTCTATAAGTCGAATGTTTGTTTATATATGAAAAGAAATTTGGGCGTAAAGTTCGCATTTAACCTAGAAAGAAATTCTATATCTCGAATATTTAAATAAGTCGAATTTATTATACTAAATCTTCAATATTTGACTTAGAGAAATTTATATTCTTCGTTCTTACCATGGCAGGTGCGAAAATTAGTGAAACTATGGTAAATGCGACAAGTGAAAATATGGAAGTTACAAAAATCAGTGAAACGATAGATCTTTCAAAAATGACTGAAACCAATAATGTTTCAAAAATTTGTGAAACTAATGATGTTTCAAAAATTAGTGGAACCGTGGATGTTCCAACCATCAGTGAAACAATGGACGCTTCAAAAATCAGCGAAACTACGGATGTTTCAAAAAACAACCCAACTATGGAAGTTACGAAAATAAAAGAAACGAAAAGAAAGCTAAATACGCTATCGTTAGCGGATAAAGTGAGATTAATAAGTGAAATTGACAGGGGAATAATAAAGAAAAAGGATTTGGCCGCAATTTTTGGGATTCCTCCAAGTACACTGTCAACAATTGCAAAAAAACGCGATTTTATTTTGAATAAGGCAGCAAGCGGTGTACTCAGTAATTGCAAACGTTTTAAAACATGTCATTACGAAGATATTGATAAAGCTACATTGGAATGGTTTAAAATAGCTCGCGAAAGAAATGTGCCAATAACTGGGCCACTAATAAGAGGAAAGGCACTTCATTTTGCTGAAGCTTTGGGGCATCCCCATTTCATCGCCAGTGTAGGTTGGCTGGATAAGTTCAAGAAAAGACATAATATTGTTCAAATGTCTGGAGAAAGTTCAGTTGTTCATGAACACGACTTTAAAGCATGGCGAAACAATATTTTACCGGAACTTTTAGCGCCCTATGATGAAAAGGACGTTTTCAACGCTGATGAAACGGCATTATTCTTCAAATGTTTGCCAGATAAAACAATAACCTTTAAGGACGAAAAGTGTTCCGATGGAAAGCTCAGCGAAGAACGAATTACGGTCATGGTGGGAGCCAATATGTGTGGCACCGAAAAATTGAAACCTTTAGTGATTGGAAAATCGAAAAGACCGCATTGCTTGAAAGGTAAACATTTCTTACCCGTTATATACAGAAGTAACAAGAAGGCTTGGATGACGAGCGAGTTGTTTGAAGAATGGCTTTCTTGTTTGGACGAAAAATTCTGTACCGAAGGACGTAGAATCTTACTGTTTATCGACAGTTGTCCGTCGCACCCCAAAATCATCACTAGACAGCTGCATGCAATACAAATTGTTCTTCTCCCGCCAAACATGGCGACAGCGCTGCAACCTATGAACCAAGGAATTATCAAAAACATTAAAGTGCACTACCGAACAAGAATTCTAAGAAAGACTTTAGTTGCACGACAAGACGACAATCAAGCAGATGAGATTACTTTATGGGATGCCATTACCAATTTAGCGAAAGCGTGGCATCTGGATGTACAACCAGTAACAATAAAAAATTGTTTTGCGAAGGCTGGATTCAAAACGCAAGTTGAATCAAATTGCGGCGAAGAAGATGATCTTATTCCCCTGTCAGTATTGAAATCAACATTTGATATTTATAATCAACAGATTGGGGGTAATCTAGTGTCTCTTGATGAATATTTGCATGTTGATGACGATGTAATAGTCACCGACTATCCATCAGATGACGACATTTTAAACAAAGTTAAAAAAGTCAGTGATGACGATGATGACGAGGCTGACGTTGGCATATCGGATAATGAAATGATTCCTACTATGCCAATCCCACCTTCAAACAGCGAAATGCGCTATTTATTGAGTAAATTTAGTCAATATTTGTGCTCTAAGGACACAGTTACAGACGAAGTGTACCGCGCGTTAGCAACTTTAGAGAACTTTGTCGACAAAGAATTTTTATATGTTTAAAATGTTTAGAAATAAGTTAAGTTGTAAGAAAACATTATTTTTTTTATTTACAAGTAGTTTAAATGTGCGCCCAAAAGTTTGTTTTTATTTTTGCATTGAGCGTAATGCTTTAGCAAGTAGTAAATGCACGGTATATATGTTAAATCTATCGTTTGATTTAAAGAATAATGATGCGAATAAAATAATGGTGAAGTCAAAATTAGGAATTTAGGATTTTGATTTTGAGGTTATATTTGTTAAAAATTCTAATTTACTTCTAGAGACATGATTGTTAAGAATAAAACTAATCTAAGAAGTAATGGAGTCGTGTTTTTATTATAGTTAAATAAGGAGGTTGCTGCAAAACTTGTGGAAGCTACAACTTTACAAGAGGTTCATTTGAACTACTTTCAAATTAAGCATTTCTTAATTATTTTTATGATTTGCATATATTTGGACTGCTGAATTAATACGTATAGAAGCAAAAAGTTCAAAAATTATTTATTTTTGCGTATGTAATTGAAAAAGAAGTTTAATTTATTACGTGATCGACCAGTTCCCACAATAAAGGTACTAAAATGTAAAATAAAACAAAATTATACAAACAAAAAAGTTGGAGGTTGAAAAAAAGATTCAGAGTGGTGATAATCAGACATAAGGTTTTTTTTTAATCGATTTTCAATAAAAATGTAAAGAATTGGAAGATTATAAAACATATATGGAAGACATAATATAAATCGCAGCGACAAATTCACGTGAAGGTATTTAAAAAGCGCATATTTTAGTGATAAAGAAGAAATCAATTAAGTTAATAAAAAAATAAATAAAACCTTTTTGTGTACAATATGTTGCCTATATTCCTAAATACTTTTATTTATTATTTAAAGTTGGCAACGTTGCAAACTCCCTCTAACTTCACGCATCTCTACGTGTGTGGATGTCAAGTCCATTACAATAAAGAAAATCTTGTTTTATTTTAATAATCGGTAAGAACATACATGAAATTTTTAACGCAATAATAAAATGATAATCCTTACTCTATATTTGCATAAATATTTTTGTGATTGCAATATATTTTTTACTAAAATGTGTAATGTTATTATTTTTAGGTTAAGATGACTATCCGACCTGTTTACAGGCCAACTATCGTTAAGAAACGCAGGAAGAAGTTCGTTAGACATCAATCAGACAGATATGCTAAGATTTCGGTACGAATAAATATAAATTGATACAAAATGTACATGATGTTGCTTAAAATTCAGCACAAGGAAGTTTGACAGCATTACGATTATATGATGTTACTTTAGGGCAGTTTGTTTACGGCAACCCAAATTACAGCATTATGATAGTCTTATTTCTCTTTAAATTTAATTAATTCACTATCGTAATATGGGCTGCCTATATTCTCAAATTTACATGATGTTATTTTCTATGGGTAATTTGCGATTGAATATTTTGACGAGTTATCAATCTAATTATAAAATAACAAAAAAATGATACATGCAATGTTGTAATATA
This sequence comes from Deinopsis erosa, assembly GCA_027574845.2. Lineage (NCBI taxonomy): Eukaryota > Metazoa > Arthropoda > Insecta > Coleoptera > Staphylinidae > Deinopsis > Deinopsis erosa. The sequence continues at coordinate 4,719 of JAODFZ020008381.1, forward strand.
TAAATCGTTTGTGTTTATAGCGTAATTGGCGCAAGCCAAAGGGTATTGATAACAGAGTGCGTCGTCGCTTCAAGGGACAATATTTGATGCCAAATATTGGTTATGGATCAGCACAAAAGAGCAAACATATGCTACCAACAGGCTTCAGAAAGTTCTTAGTACATAATGTTAAGGTGCGTCAAATAAATAATATTTTTATATGTATATAACTAATTTTTGGTTTTTTAGGAATTGGAAGTTCTTATGATGCAAAATCGTAAATACTGCGGAGAAATTGCTCATGGTGTATCATCCAAGAAGCGCAAGGATATTGTTGAACGCGCTGCACAATTATCTATTCGTTTAACGAATGGACATGCACGCCTACGCAGTCAAGAAAATGAATAAATTTGTTTATACATTACATCTAATTTAAATAATAATAAAGAAAATTACAAAAAAATCTGTTTTTGGTTATCTTTCCTGTAACTCGCTTCCATTTTATTTGATTTTTCTGTTAGGTTATGTGACACTCGCATATAATAAATAAATTTATGGCTAGGGTGCAAGCTAAATGAACGAGGGAAAGGGGACGACGGTATAATGTATTCCAACGTTTTTCTGCTAGATAATTTAAAATGCGTGCCTGTGATTGGTGGAGAGCTTTTGGCGCGGTTGTTATATGTACGATGTCATGCGCCCTCTGCAGGAACGCCAAACAATTACATAGTTGTGTGTGTTTCTTGCTGGGTAAATGGCAATTGTGCTCGACACTTAAACATTTAATTAAAAATCAACCAATTTTTTTACGGTAATGTAATAATTTTATAAAAATCATATAAATTTTCCTAGAATTTTATCAATTTTATTAAAATTAATCGCGCATGTACTTGCAGAGATATTAAATTTTCTTTTCATCTCGGTTTGTTATTTTATTGACTGGCATGGCGTCCCTGTTCAAGCTACAGCCATACATTCGACGTAAATAATTAAATCGTAAGAGAAATATTTCTGCACGTTCCCTGTCGTATTTTTATCGTAATCGAAATTAATTCATTGATTTAGAAAAAAATCTACGTTTTTTTTCACACGCTAAATAATTTCTTTGTCGACTAAATAAGGGTGTTGTATTATACGTATAGATTTTGTAAATGGCGCCATTTTACCCTCATCCAATCAATTCAAAACGAAACGAACTTCTATTCAAATTTCATTTGTTTATTGACTGCGGCGGTATTCGGTAAAGAATTTTTTCCTCAATTCCATAACGCGCTTCAACCTCAACACACGCATTTTACGCGTAACTATAGCAACACGATAATTAGTTTTAAATTCAGCGCGCCATTTTCTTTATACATAACAAGCGTTACTTAAACGTTTTGTTTTTGCTTACAGATAAATAAGAAATAATTTCAAATTAAAAGTGAAAATGTCTGATGAGGCAACAGTTTCAAAACGTGGACGCAAAGCCGGCGCCGAGAAAGTGGAGAAAGTTGAAACGAAGAAACGTGCCAGGAAGGACGCCAAGGAGGATAGCAATGATGATGCTGGAAGTGATGCCGTTCCAGTGAAAAGGGGACGCGGCCGACCAAAGGGATCAACTAAAAAGAGCAAATCGGCGAATAGACCTAAAGCAAAGTCTGGACGTAAGTTATTTTTATTCAAAATTATATTAAAATAATTAACAAAAAAAAAAATTTTTTTAATTAGCTGGAAGACGCGGTCGTCCAAAGAAAGATGAAAAGGAATCTGCTGATGAAGAGGACGAGGAGAATGACGTCAATGAAGAAGAAGATGACGAATAAATTCATTTTATTATAGTCGACATTCATCCATCAACACAATAACAATTCAAAGTATTCATATTTTTTCTCAATCATTTTTTCATTTATTTTAAGAAGCTTGAGCATTCTTTCAAGTGTTGCAAACGGTTTTATTAGAATTTAAGATAAGATTTTTATGAACAAACTATAAATATGTAAAAAAAAAAACAAAATGTGCCATTTCTTTAATTATTTTTCTTAACATAAATCACAATCAAGTTGCAACGCTCGAATAAGCTCAATATTAGAATAATCTTTTCATTTCTCAAATAACAAAATGAAACAAGAAATGTATTATACCAGTAGGAATTTTTGTGTATTTGTGTTACTTTTATTATTTAAGATTTAAAATGTATCTTCCAACAAAATCTCAATGAAAATTATTCATGTGAATAATTTTTATCATGTTGAAAATATTGTATTTGTCGTATTTTTGTTTATTGTATAGAAAAGAACAACAAAATCTTGTCAAATTTAATGAAATAAAAATTTATGTATAGTCCTTTGAACATAATTGTCAGCGGTTGCGTACAAAACGAACATGAATGTAGTTACATATGAATACATAACCTATAAATAAGTATGATTTTAATCATTTTAATAAATATTTCAATTAATTAGCAATGTTTGTCGTATTGTTTATTAAAATATATGAAAATAAAGTGAAGTATGATAAATTTTTTATAAATAAAAAGGCAATAACACGTTATAAACGTTTACAATCAAATATTGAACGACGAACAAAACCAATATCAATACCAATAAATGGAATAACATTGCATTACTTCCTACGTGAATTAATATACTGTGATAAAATACGTTTAAACATCCTTAATTCAAGCATTAATTCAATTCGATTTAATTTACATTGGACGAATCGGAATACAATTGATTACAATTGGTTTGTAACTTGAATAATACGATTTTTTTAAATTAATGTTGTTTGTTTAATATAGGAATGAACGTATAACATATTTGATACGTGAACGTTGCGAATTAGATCATACATTATCATGGCTATCAACATTGGGTGGTGCATTTTCCGCATTGGGCGATTATTTTGCAAATATGGCTGAAACGGCTGGAAAGATTTCGATACATCAATTGAAATTGGCATTGCGGATAGGTGATCCTACAATACAAGCGCGTTGTAGGTTGTATTTCAGTCTTAGTTTAATACAAAAACGTTATTATCGTTATGCGCGACGCATTATCGAAAATGAATATCAAAATGCACTAAATGCGCATATAAGAGATGAACGCTTGTTGAAGATGTGTAAAGGAATTTGGTCAAAATTGAAATATGAATACGATATGCATAAATTAAATGGAAAACTTCAAGTAGTTGCAATATGATTTATTATTTATTTTTTACAATAAATATGGCAAAAGAAATTTTATAGTAATTTATTTGAGTTAGAATAATAATAATTAATAAAAAGATTGATTAGTTAAGTTTCATTTACTGGGCGAGTGTGCCCATTGGGTCCCATGCAGGCAACACTATTGGCTCCTGATCCATGATAGAGAGTACTTCTTGGGGCACATATTTCTTATCGACAACCACTTCAAAGACGAATTCACTGAACCATGGTGTTGTCATCACTAAGAAGCCTTTCTCGCCGCGATCTTCACCCCACGAATTTTCAACGCGTAATTTCGTTACTTCGCCTTCAGCCTGTAATAATAAGATTGCTATAAATCGCTTTATGCATTTTTTATTTAATAAGTACATTTGTTGCAACTCCTGTGAATACCATTGCATGTGACATTGAACTTTCTCCATATAATAATCGCTCGGCCTTTGATAATGTTTTTTGTATATCGACGCCGAAAACTAATTGGTAATCATGTCTGGAAAAGAAAAACAGATTTTTATTAGGAAAATGTATTCATCGCCATAATATTTCAATTATTTTGTATAAATTATTGCTCATTTTATGTTAAAAAATTGGTTATAGATTTGAAAGCATAAATAATTATTTAATAATGTGTATGTTATTTTTCACGAAAACTAATTTAACACGTTCGCTAACGAATTGTAAGTACGATAATGCAATTGGTTTTTCTATTCAATTATTCCTTCCCAATTATCACGTCTACACCTTTTCCAAGTGTAATTCAGAAAGCACCAAATGTAATTCAGATTAGTCAATTGATATTCAGAATGTATCAAATGTAATTCAGAAANCGTTGGGTAAATAAATCTATATGAATAATCCGCAACTATTCTACTGTGTTGAAGAACGAGATTCAACGCATTATCGGCAAAATAAAGTTCAATTTATGCAAAATAGAAGCGTTCTGAATTACATTTGATTAATCTGAATTACTTTTTATATATTCTGAATATCAATTGACTAATCTGAATTACAATTGATGCTTTCTGAATTTTAATTGACTAATCTGAATTACAATTGATGCTTTCTGAATTACACTTGGAAAAGGTGTAGAATTCTGAAATTTCATATAGGTATTAATATATTTTATTATAAAGTAATTAAATCATTTAAAATATTTCCAAATAGCTACTTGATTTTCACTATATTCTTTCGTTTTGGATTTTTTAACCCTGGTATCAACTGCCGAGTTATGGTTCCTCAAGCAACTTGTTATATATAGAGAACTGCGTTCCAAGTTTTCAATGGGCGACCAATTAAGTTTAAAATTTACCAACGAAATTTCAATATTGACGCCATAAATGACGAAATATGATAGATATTTGAAAGAAACAGTTAAATATCGTAAGAGTAGTAGAAAATCACCGATAATCATAAAAAACGAAACTATTCCCCACGAAAGCATCCCTGTAATTATTTATCGAACAATTTAAGTACAACTCAAAAGAAAATTTCAAAAATAGCGAAAAATTGTTTCCATCTGAATAGAAAATTATAGAAACGTCACAAATTAAAATGTAATTTTACTGCTAGACAATAAAATTAAGTTAATACAGTTTTGATAACATATGAAGTAATACAGAATTCATTACTGGTAAAAAATCAGGTTTTTTGAGTTATAGCGCTTTTATCACAAGGATGCGACATGTTTATAGTATAAATTTACTGAAAAGTATACTTTAAGTCGATGCATTGTTTAATTTATTCATAGTCATTTAGTCACAATTTTAAGGTAAATATCTTCTAGAGAAAGTAATATCTCTTGACAGGCACTAAATTATGATCTATTGTAGTTCTAGCTAAAGACCTTTTAGAACTCCAGAAAAGGGCTCAGAGAAATTGTATTTTTAGTTTATTATATCCCTTACGACTTACACAGTAATCTATCTATTCGTGATTTTGAATAAATTAAAAAAAGAATCAAATTATTTATTACAGTAAATTCTTGATTTCTCAATCCAGTTTTACAAATAAACTTGCAGTTTATGATAAAAGTTTCGAAAATAATGCAGTATTTTTTTAAATCCGTTTTTGATTTTGAAAATGATAATTATAAATGAAGGCAAGCAATTTAATGTTCAGTATTTTTATCTTTAGTATAAATATTATAAATATAATCAGTATTTGTTCATTTATTATAATTTATTCTGTTCTCTTTGGTATTGGTATTTTTAGTGGTGAAAGTGTGCAGGAACACGGAGGAATTTGTTCCCCCATAGATTTTGGAAGTGGAATTTCTTCCTTTTCTGAATTTTCACTTAATTTGATACTGCGCATTTGCAATAAATGCAACGTCACTAATTAACTGATTTTTCTGATTTTTATAAAATACTTAAAATTAGAATTAAATTTACAGAAAAAAACGCAATGAAGAACAATAATCAGTGAAAAACAAACACTACGGCTCAATAGACTTTTTTTGGTCTTTTCTTTCTGTTCTCCAAAAAAAACCTGCACACTTTCACCCGTGGGTATTTTAGAGTTACTTTCTTTAATACAATCTAAAAAAGGTACAATAAAAGAACAAATACAGTCAAACTTCTATAACTCGAAGTTTTATATTCTTATACATACTTAATAAATTCTATTATTTATACTAAAGAAGTAATTTGTTTTCATTTATTAATACATAGGAGAAGAACATTCAATTAATTAGCGAAAACAAGTAAAATACGATTATTATTTCAAATATTTTAAATGTTCAAAAAGTTGCAATGTTCAAGAATTTACTGGTAACTAGAACAGTGATTTTTAATCTTTTAGTTAAAATCACAAATACGTTTGCGACCCCCCGGTCAAAAATCTCTGAACTATCTCTTTGGAGTCCCAAAAAACATAAAATGTATAATAGAAAAATTATAATGTACAAATCATGCAAATAATTATGTTTTATTTTATGAATTATTATTATGAAATATTTAATAATATTGCCCTATTTATAACAATTAGTCTATTTGCCCCATTAATTAATTAATTTTATTTATTTATTGAATAATTTATATTTAACCAAATCTCTATTTAGAAAATTTCCGCTTATTATGACTTGACATAGCTTTACTTTCAGAAATATTTTATGCATATAGGAAAATAGTTTTGCAACATCAACTCTTCTTTCAATGCTTTAAATCTGCTAGCAATAATAATCAATGAATTTATTCAACATGTTTATTATTTTTATTAGAAATCTGAATCACCCGAATTAAACAATAAGCTGATGATATTATATGAAGATTATAAAACGTCGCAGGAACGCCTTCACTGTTTG
>JAODFZ020008400.1:0-11097 GCA_027574845.2 Deinopsis erosa
GGTTCGATCCCCGCTAGCGGAATTTCTTTGGAATTTTTTTTTCCTAAATAATAAAATATTAAATAAAATCAGAAATTCCTCAGCATCTGTACGAATGGAAGCATAAATCTAGGGTGTATGACGTCAAAATAGTAGTTTACTGTAATATTAAGCTATTCTTTCTTTAGTTTTAGCTATAGAAAATAGATAGCGCTCAAAATTACAGAAAACTACTTACCGACGTCCAATTTTTTTGTAAAAATTTGAAAACTGACGTCACACCTCCTAGATTTATGCAACCAATTTCGCTCGCAGCTAAGGAATTTCTGATTTTATTTAATATTTTATTATTTAGGAAAAAAAAATTCCAAAGAAATTCCACTAGCGGGAATCGAACCCTACTTGCCTGTCTTCTAGGCGAGCTCTCTAAGCTCTAAGCCACGAATCGCTTATGATAATATGAGGTTGAAACTTATATATATCGAATATATTTAGTAGATTTTCAGAACTTTATAAAACTTAAACAAATATTATTTCCAAGCCGTTTGCTCGGATATTTCATCGATTTAATTCTCGCAGAAGAATCGAAGAAGAATAGTAAGCCACCGATCATTGAATACTATCATGAATTTGAAACTTCTACTTATACGAAAACGAATGATGGACTTTAATATTTTGCAAACATAAAATAAAACAATTTCAAGTATATTTTACATGATTTTTATTCATATTCACACAAACATCATTTTGCTTACATATCATACACTTAATCATACTTTTATATATACTAGGCAGCAATTAATCCAAACAATATTTTCAACAATTTTAGGTTTTTTTTAGAGGTACAAAATCTAAACTCTACAAACTGGTTCATGAAAATATTTCACAATTTATATATTATATTTATACATTCTAGTATTATGATTTGATTTTTAAATTCTATTTCACAAACCTTGAATTTAACTAACATAGATTGTAGCATTCATATTGTAAATAAATTTTGTTAATAAAATAAATAAAACTTAAAAATTACTTAAAAAATTAACAAATTCTCTATACAGGCACAACAATGTATATTTTTTTTTATTTTAAAAACAAAACTATATATACTTTAGAAACATAATTAACGTTTAGCGTTTAAAATGATGATTGCACATACATAATAAATTAACAATCATCATTAAAAACAATCTAATAAACTCTATTAATTAATGGAACAGATAATAAATATTTTATAAAATATAGAGATCAAATTGTTTCAAACTTAAATTCTATACAAATGTATTTGTACAAAAAATATAAAAGTTTTCATTTTTATTTCTTTAATTAAACGTATATTTAATTTGTATAGTTATGATTGGATTATAAGTATTTCTAAATATTCATTATTTATTAAAATGTACAGTCAGTATTATGATTGTTTTTATTATACCATGTCTCAATTTTTCCAAATAGATTTCAAATAAAATATAAAATGGATGTGGCTGATATGGTTTGGGATTTGTTATTCTGATATTTCATTAATTTTGGGTCCCAAAAGAATAAATAGTAAAATTCCTACACAAAATATTCTCTTAAATATTATATAAAAGTTTTACTAGTAGAACACACACATCGATTTTATACTTATCTGAAACTCATCTTTGCTGATGCCTTCAAGTATATTTATCATTGTAGATGGAAGATTAGTAGGAAACATTTATAATGTTTAAAATGAAAGACAGAACTAGTATGAAATGAACGACTAGATTTCTTCTCTATAACATTTCAATAACAACAATTTATATTCTGCAATCACCTATTTATGATTTTGTACTCATTAATATTATTAATTTAAAGATTCTAGAAAGAAAATAAATAATTTGAATTTAAAAAATAGATTATTTTACATCTTCAATTATTATTTTTTTTTTTAATATATATCTTATTAAGTCACTAACTGTTAGTTGTAAATTTTTTATTCAGTCACATCTCTCCTGTACTGTAACAGAATTTTTTTAATTTCTGAACGAGTTTTAAGCAATTGCAGAGAGTCAGTGATTTGTGTATTAAAAGATTTCCTACTAGTTTTAATATTAGCTTTTCTTACTTTATAGCATCATCAATAAACTCACATTATATAAATAGGAAGCATAATTTGCAAGTCTCGAATAAAATATCTGATGTCCTAGAACAACAAGAAGGAGACTCGAGTACGTCTCGAGTCTCCTTTGTTGCGCCGGGACATCCCCATTTGTCATAAACTGTGATCCGATCCTGTTCCACCGCCAACCTTATTATCTCCACTTCCTCCACTGCCGCTAGATGCCCCACCATCAGCTCCAGATCCTCTGCCACTTCCTCCACAGCCGCTATTAAATTCTAACTTGTACTAAAAAAATATTTCCAATTAGTTTAATAATTCCAAGTATGTATATTAAATGTTATATGTATTGAAATCATGATTTGGTTAATAGAATTAATTAAATGGCTTCAAAAACGTTTAGTACGTTAATGAAATAAAAACAATCAAATTGAAAATCACCGGGTTTTCCTTGGCATAGTTGCATAATCAGTATAAGACGCTATTCTACTTAATGCTTGGGGACTTAATTGTAGAGGCAAATGAATACCGTCTAATGTAGTACATGGAAAACGAACCCTTTGAGGCATTTCTAAACCATTCTAATTTAAATAATTTACGTAAATAGATTGTACAAAAAAAATAAACAATGAAATAAAAAGCGACAATAAATAATATGCTCACCTTTGTTGCACATTCAAAGCACGTAGTAACTACTTTAGAAATAACATTCATTAAATTCTTTGTTTCAACAATAACATTATCAACTTTAGTAAATGTTGCCGCTTTTCCAACCGTATGATCTTTGACACTAAATTGTAAACGTTGTACATATGTTGGAACTTTATCCAAATGCTCAAGAAGTTCCTTTTTATTTGTTCCTCCTGGAACCTATTTGAACAAAGTTTTAAAATGGTTTTCCAATGCTATTAGACACTCCTAATATACCTGATAGCTGAATTGTCTTATCACTTTATACAACCTATTGGCTTCTTCAGCAAAGTATTCCGCTTGTGTAAAAAGATCTTGAGTGGTCTTTAAATCACCTTCGCCTTTCGTAAATTGATACATCGAAAACGCCATTGACGACATGTTTTTAGCTCGTTTAACTATATCATTATTTTCCTGTAATTGAGTATTTTGAGGAATGCCAGAATGCACAATATAATAGAAATATAATTACCTCCATTTGCGCACTACTCTCTTGCCATTTATCAGTTTCAGCGTCCATTTCGCTTGTGGCAAGTTTCATTTCTAAGCCAGTCTTTGCAATTTTAGCTTGCTCCTCGGAGTCGAGTCGAACAGCCTTTAGAGGTTTCGATGTCGTGCCATGTTTCTGCAATGGAAAAATTTAATTATATTTGTGACATGAAATAAATGACATTTTTACCCCAGGTCGTGGAAGAGACATGTAAACTTGTTTGTCAGGTTTTACATGACTTACATCTATAACATCCTTCACGATTGATGTAACATCCGAAACTAGCCATTGATACATATCAGCAAACACTTCCAAGTTCTCTTGTGCAATTTTGCTTCCCGGATATGCAGCAAGTGTTTTTGCAGCTGTTATGACTTGTGGTCCATACACTCGCAAATTTATTTCAATAAATCTTGCAGAAACTTGTAAACTTTCGGTTTCAGCGACATGCCGCAAAAGTTTACATACCTACAGTATACATTAATCATTTAGCAAACATATACACACTAGAACATTATCGTACTTACTTCCAATATGTGATCAATTGAATCGTGAAAAGCATTTGATGTATGATGGAATCTATCTGGTTCATCAAGCAGAGCTTGTTGACGAATTAAGGCAACTTGTTCTTGTCCTTGTTTTGTCGCTGTGCTTAATTCCTGCGCTTGTTGTATTGCAGCTGATGTTAAACGTCTTGAAAGATCTTTTGCAGCTGCAAGTGTACCTCCCAGACATGAATGTAACTCAGGACAAGCGTCAGCGCTTTCAAAACCAATCTACAAAAAAAATTTCAATAGAAAATAGCTTATTATCGCAGCTTGTCAACAGTAATTTAGGAAAAAGTTCTTAAATACATCAAACATTTAATAAAAGCCATTTATTATATTTTGCAAAAGTTATTAAAAGTTTTTTCTAAGAAAAAAATTCAATTATTTCTTAACAGCCTTTAAAATACATATAAATGACAAATTTTCAAACGCGAATGATATATTTTTGTAGCACAAAACAGTGACATTATCATTTTAATTAATGACCCATGCATTTAATACTTCTTGAAGCACAAAATTTCATTAAAAAATAAACAGAATATTAATTAAAATATCTCGACGCAAATTTCCCCTTAGTGAAAAGCGTGCTTCGTTTTCACAAAAAAAAAACTTTTTTGTCAATTATGTTTTCATAAACATTTTTTTTTTTAGTTTTAAATGATATGTTAAAAATTCAATGTAAACGTGAAATATCTCAAAAATTTTTAATTAAATTTGTGAGTCTTTCGCGTAGAATACAATAGATCTTGTTTCCAAGAAAAAGATAAATGGAATGAAAAAAGTCATCAGGCTTTTTCGCTAGTAAGTTTAGATAATCTAAAAATAAATATATCCTTTCTTTCTTTCACTTACAACATTGGCATATAATCCTAATAAATGGTCCAATTCACCTCGTAGACGATCGGTGCTATCTAAAATAGCTTGACGATGTTCATGGCTCGTATAGGCACTATCTGTAAAGTCCTGAGTTCGTTCAAGCACAGCATCTAATGCACTTGAGAATGTTTCATGACATGAAGCATCTAACAAAATAATTTCCATTGGAGATTAAAACAAATTATTTATATCCCATGCATTCATTACCTAGTGTTACACGACTAAGTTCCAATAGATGTTCTAAATTCCTCATACACGAATTAAATGTTCCTCGTTCTATTTCTAAATCATCTTTATGACTAGGCTGAACACATGACTCACTTGAATTTAATACACCATCCTTTACAACAAAATGTATAAGATCCATTGCTCGTCGCATCTGACAAAAAACGGTATCTCGATTTTCTCTTGCTGTAGTGCTATCGGGATGTCTTAAAGTTGTCTGAAAAGTAAAACTTTCAATAGCATCGACAAAATCAATCTACAATTAACTCTTTTTGCAGCTCTTATCTGATTGTATTAAACTAAAAGTATTTTTTTTGGCTTATATTATGTATAATAAAACCGACGTTACTATAATTAACTTTTCTTGAAAAGTTCTAATGAAACAATTTGCAAGTTTAACTCACTTTGCTTGAAGTGAGTAGCATCATGGTAGACCGCTCCAAAACTTGTCTAGCAGCAGCTATCTGAGCACGACGCCTTTCATCTTTGAGGTCGTTTTGTCTATCACCGGTGAGGTGAGCAAGTTCAACCATCTCAGAACCGAACTGACTAAATGCTTTCACAAATTCTGTGAAATTGTTTACCGACTCTAACTTGTCTAAACTACGCTGCACCTGAAAATTGGTATAAATTAAACTAATTTGTTTCTTACATATACACAAACAAACAAGCAAACAAACACAAACCAAATTTATGAAAGGTTAATTTGAAGGGTGAATATGGATTTAATAAAACTTTACACTAGTCATTTATTATGTGCAATTTATGTGCCATTATATGCCAGTACAACCTACACTAATTATGTCGGTAGTTGAGCGAACACGTGTTGCAATCTTAGTTGCAATAACTCAATTTACATATTAATTAATATCCAGAGAATTAATAAAAACTTTAGCAAAATTAGTCAAATTAAAATGAAACTTTTATCAAAATGCAAGTGCACATAAAAGTTGGAGTAATTGGAATAATAAAATTTAAAAACAAATTATATTTTCAATTAAATTAAAATTAGTAGAATAAACTTTAATTAATTTAAACTATTATTTATGATGGAGAAATGAATATTTAATGTTTCAAGCTTCACAAATAAGACAATTAATTGAAAAATGATTACAACTTTTAAAAATTCATTTAGAATATTACAGAAGCACGAGATGAATATAAATTCAATTTTAATAAAAATTTAATTACTAGTTAGAACGCAAACAAATCAAACATTCTACGCTAAACTCACAAGACATAAACTTCATTTAAATTTTTTATATTTGTCATGAAGTCCCATTGAATATTTTTTATGCATTCCCAAAAGAGCATAAAATTTAATATTTCCTTTAACAAAGGGTAAATCTACGCGGCAAACAACTTTTACAACAACATTATATAACAATGGAATAAAAATAACTTTCTAATGTTTTATTTGTGTTGCTTTTATCTTTTTAACCAAATAAAATAAATGCGCAAAACATTTCATATCAACTTGTGCTATATGCAAACAAAATATGTAACTGTCACCTTTAATTCAAAAAACATAAACATGCAAACAAATGGTGGATGCGCCGGATTAAACGCATTTTTATTATACGAAACTTGTTGTTTTATGAACTTTAAACAAATTTGATTTTTACAATAAACGTTTACCTTATCTTTAGCAAGTAGTAGTTGTTTTACTACCACAATGTCAGCAAGTAATAAAACTCTGGTGATTGCAGCAAGTAGACAACGTGCTGCTCTAACTAGCGTACTTCTATCCGACGTTACATCATCTTCTACATCTAAGCAAATTTGTTCAATAGCGCTTCCTGGAAATAAATCACACAGAAAACATTATTATAGCATTAAATAAATATGTTATGTGATAAATTATCGACACGTCTCAAGCCTACCAAATATAAAACGTAACGAATAGCTAATATAGTCTTTGAAAGGATAAAAATGCCAGCGCATATATTCTATTATCTTCGCTCCTTTCTACATATGTTACACACATCGTTAATAATGTTTTATATGCATTTTTATCGTTCGGGTTAGATTGAATACCTTTTATGAGAGGCTATAAAGCTCTAGGTAAATTACCTTTCTAAAAAAAAGTAATTTGCAAAAACACTAGCTAATTTGCTAAACGTACTTCGTTCTAAAAACGAATGTCCTAGATGCTTGAAATATCGATTAACAATAAATGTTCAACTAATCCTAAAAATATTTTATAGAAGCCAGTAGTGGATTAGACAAAGCGTAAATTTCTTTGTTTGTTTCCGTGCTTAGAATGTTTCAAATGCCATTTTATATTGAGTAATGCGCTACAACTGACATGTTTACATGAAATAGTTTCAACATATTTATAAACAAATTGCATTCTGTATTTATTTTATTCAAAATTGAATCCATTATTGAATTTAGCAGTCTAATAGATAATTCCTAAAAAAAAATCCGATTATTTAACATCGAAATACCTATATAGAATTTAAAGTATTCACTCTCAAACAAAAAATACTTTTTTTTGTATTTTTAGATCATTAAATGAATGAGCATCCTTGTAGAAATTTGTGAAACGTCTTTGATCTCAATACGTGACAGAAATTCGAAATCCCTAAATAACAAGCAAAACTTTTATCTTTTATTAAATCTCCTTTCAGTAATACAATCTAGTTGAAAAACATATTTAAGTTTAGTAACCGATACATTTTTCTATTACACGTTAAAGCTTCATAACATAATAAATCAATAAAGCTAATATTTATATAGAATCATAATTCATGTGCGTACATTAATAAAACATTATATTAACCGACTCATTTCTCAATCTAATACAAATAGAGCGAGGAATTTCAATTTTCTGTTTGTGTCAATAAAAAATGATTCTTTCAAACAATATATGTACTAACCGGCTTGTCGAGCCTCCTTGCAAGCTTCAAACATTCCTTGCCGTACTTCAACATAGTCGTCGGCTATAGTTTCACCGACAGTGACAAATCTGTCGACGGCGACGTTAACAGCTTGTCCGACACGAGCTACTGCAGAGGCTCGTAACGCTCCAGCGCTTCCATGGGTTTCAACTAAAGATGAAATCTGCAACAAATGTATGAAAATCACAAAACATTGAACAAAAAAAAAAAAACCTTCTGTTCATATTCTTATATTATACTCGGATTCATTGCTCTGCGTTGAATGCTTTATTTGTTTGTTTTAAAATAGTGCGGAAATGTGCACACAAAAAAGCATTTCTATAGTTCGAGCAGTAACTTTCATATGAATGTGTGTACTATTGTTTTGAAACAAGTATACATATCAAAGAGATATTATAAACAAAGCATTGGTATACCAAAAGCCCATAAGCATTCAATTCACTTGCACAACAATTGTTCGCCAAATGTGCATACAATTATCTCTACCAATAATAATAATACATAGAAAGGAAAAAATAAAAATGGAGGAGAATAAAAAATATAAACGATTTGATACAAAAAGGTAGTGGAATTCGGCAAATCCATTAAGAGAAGAAACTCTGCAAGTGACATGCACTCAAGAAAATAAGATATGAAGGATTGTAATAAATTTATTTCAATTTGCAACGTCGCATCTTTTATAAATGAATTACTCACAAATAGCTTGTATTAAATAACAATTCATATTTTTTCTTAATAATACTTTTATTCAATAAAACACACAAATTTATTAAAGACGTGAAATGAATTTATCTCATTGCATTCACATCGCGTTTAGAATGTTCACAAAATTTATTTCAGATGCATCATGAAACGTGTCAGGTTTTTATAAATAGTATTTGCGTAGAGCCGTATACGAAACAAAACAAAAAAAAAACAATAAAGATTAATGAAAAAATGTTATCATTTTTCATAATAATATCTAAAACGCTTCAGCATAACAAAATTAGAATTCTTAAAATGAAAACGCAATAAAAACAACAAAACTTTATTTTAATTACGCGCATACGGTGCCAGAAAGTTATTGGCGACGAATTTTAATTTGAAACAAAACAACGCAAAAATCACAGCAAGTTTAAATGGAAAAAAAACTGATAACGATGAATCAAATAAAAATTTAACTGCAGTAAGATTTTATTGACATAAAGTTAATTAAATTGATCCTGTGTTTTAAAATAACATTCCTTTATGTATTTTGCACACAAAAAATCTCATTAATTTGTATTTATATTTGTAGGTCGTCTATGTTTAACATTATAGGAAAAAGTTTTATTAGTAAAGCTTTCCGCATTAGTTAAAATTCATATGCAAATTAAATAATAATTCCGTTCTATTTAAAGTACACTAAACACGTGTCGTTTATTGTTGTTGTTCTAACCGTTAGGGAAGTTTTGTATATTTTATCATCGAAATTAAGTTGTAAATTTACACATAAGCAACACTTATGGGTAATTTATCATAAAAAGAACAGTGTGGAAATGTTTTTGTTTCAACTTTTCATTTTCATACCAACGAATTTTATAATAAATCATGACAGAATGTTTAAGCACCTTCATGTTAAGACTCAGATTACATGAGAGTCAGCACGAAATGTTTATGCCATACTTTTTATTAACAATTTTTTCCGCTACTTTTCCACACACACACACACATGCAAGCATAGTAGGTATTAATTTTTCCACGGTGTAATAAACAATTTTTATATATTAAAGTAAGATAAACTCCATGCAATAGTTTAATCATTTTTCATCTGTCCTGCTGTTGTTTTTTTTCCATAAACGAATGTGTACTTATTATATGTTGAAGTAAATTTAAAAGTTTGATAGAATTCTATGAATTTCTATAAAATTAGGGAAAGTTTGTTGGACGCAGCAAACAAGTTGGAAAACTATTCATAAGCGAATTGAATCGAATTTTGTTGTTTTTTTTTCTCCTATCAATAATAGTGCAGTAAATCATCAACTTTGCTTATTATTCCATACAACTTTGTAAGATTATAGATAATACGATGAAAGTAATTTCAGATCGTTTCTTTATATTTATAGCCTGCAAGGAAGTAAACTTTTCGCACAAGAAAAAAAATATAAAGAAAGAGGATATGATAGGAAAGCTAAGTCAATAAATAAAAGATATATTGGAAATGTTGCTAAATAAAGATACAACATTAAATTTTTTTACATTTTAAAATCTTGTATTTCGAATAAATTGATTAATTAATAAAAGAAATTTCTTATAAAATAAAACGATTAAGAAATGGTAGTTATGATTACATTAATAATTATGTTAATTAAAAACTCATATGTTTAATGATTTTGTAAATTTGTTAGTAATTTAGATAATTTCTTCGTAATTAAGCTTAAATGGGATAAATATGTAACCCAATTTTGATAAAAAGTTGTTACTTATATAAATTGCAAAATGTTATTAAGCTTTAACGCTATTAAAAACGTAAGTAATTAACAAAAAATCGTTACTAGAAAAACTATAGGTATTAGAAAAACCCTCCTTCATGTCCAATTAATCATTTACGTTATCAAACTAAAATAAATCTGTCTATTAGTTTAACCTTTTCCATGGTCTTTAAAAGCGTTTAAATTAAGGCGAAAATCCCCTTATCGAAATTAAATTTAGATTTGAGTGTGCTACATCCGAATGCCCAAAGATCATTTCAAAATGAATGTATGACTAATAATTTACCAAGAAGTAGAATAATCAGTTCTACAAATTATATTCAATTTAATTTATTCAGCTATTAAATCACTTTGAATTAATAAAAATGTTTAACATATTTATTGAATTGCATACATAGTTAATTTATTTAGTATATTGAATAATTCCAGTAATTAATTGCATGTTATCAAAACTGTCTCTGTTTAGTAGTAAATAAACCATTTGCATTTTTGATCGAAAATAACGAACTATTAAAAAAATTTTCAAATAGACTTTAATTAACAAATTCTTTGGGTAATTATTAAATAAGTTATTGTTAAATATGATTATATTTCTTTATTTGCCTTTGAGTTGCGATTGGAAAATAAACAATTTGTGGCATTTTTGAAATTGCGCCACCTACACTACAACTATGTTTTAAAATTTGGTCCTCTTTTTTTCAGCCGTCTGACTGCTGCAAAACTTTCGTTGTATTAAATGGAAAAACTAATTGAGATATTGAAATGCGGTTTTCACTATTCAATTTTTTATTAAATTCTGGATGAGGAGTAGTAGTTTTGAATGATTTATTGTTTATATTTTTATTAATAAAAA
>JAODFZ020008457.1:0-16920 GCA_027574845.2 Deinopsis erosa
AAATAATTTGCATTTCTTTATGACAAAGTTTTCTATTGATATTACGACTATATTTGAACTAGTACATTTTAATATACAATAAAAGATCAACCTCTTTATAAAAGAGGCAGCAAAATGTATGTTATTGCGTATTTCATTAAAATCATATTTATAAACTTAAATTGATACAACCAACAACAATTCGCGTTGTTACTTATTTCATCACAATGGAATATGGAAAATATAATAAAACCCGTTTCGACTTAAATTTATTTGTTGCGAAAGAAAAACAAAAAAAACTTGATTTGCTATTCAAAAAAAAAATTTCTTTTTCATTTGATGAAATTGGGACCAATTTACAAATTAGTATATAAATTAAACAAAGTATTTCTCAATCATCAAGGAAATAACGATGAATGTTTAATTGTAAAAAATACTTACACATATCCATAAGCCTTAGGATATCCTTTCTTTTGAATGTCTTTTATAGTTTGTTTATTCGTTTCTTCATTTATATCACAACAGATGACCGTTGCTCCATGTGATGCATATTGCAAAGCAAATTGCTTACCAATGCCATGTCCGGCTCCAGTTACCTATATCAAAAGTTATAAATCACTTATAACAACTAAATTTGTTTTATATTGATTTTCAACTCACTAGAACAATTTCACCTTTAACTGATACTTCTTGTGCCGGTACAAATTTTCTATAAATTGCTTCTAGGTTGAAATATAAACATTTCACAATTAATATTAATACTTCTAAAATTAGTAACACGACATCCTTAATTTGTTCTCCTGTACTTTTTTCCATGCTAAAACAACGTATAATTTATTATTCCATAAAAACATTATATTATATAATCTTGTTTATTAATCTTTTTATACGTAATAATAATTAGTCAAATGTATAATAATAAATCATTATTAATATATTATGACAAAAAATAATTTGTTAAATATGAAAAATTTTATTATTATAATATTTAAACTCACTTTGTTAATTTAATACCAAGTTGTTTATGATATTAATGAGATGGAATCAATGTTTGAATTCTTATAAAAAAAGTTTTCTTTATCTTTGATATGGTTTGAACTTATACTGATAAGAATACACTCAATAATTACATAATACTTATCTCACAGACAATTGAAAAAGTAATCACATTATGTATTATTAAAACTCAGAGTTTCATTCGTTTTATTCAAAATGTTTAATAAAAATTTTGACTTTCACTTACATCTGCAAGTTACTGGTTTGCTATCACATATAAGCGAAATTTGATTCTTTCTTATATAAACGAGTTGCCACTACCAAAACTTTATGAACACTACTAAAAAACATGTAGATATTATTATTATTTTACATGACACTGAAATATATTAATTATAATGCACTGATAATTTTATAGATTTTAAAATATATTCTTATATTATTGCATTTCTTATGAAATTATTTATTTATAATTATTTAAATTATAGTTTATTCTTTCTCACGTCAATACAGGTGCACTATGACCTTTCGGGCCCAAGGCAAACACAATAATTTTGGGGGCCTCGACTAAAAAAAATGTATTTTAATTTTTATTTGGTTTTTATGCACAAACTTTTTTATAAATTTGTTTATACATAATTTTTTAATATCTATATGTTTATATTTATTTCTTTCAACTTAAACATAATATATCTATGCCGTAAGTCCCACGCTAAAATACGCCACTGCACATCAATTCAATTTCATATTTGCATGATTTCGAATCGTATACAAATAATATAAATAAATATGTTATTATATATTATGAAAACGATAACAGTGTATAAAAAAATTTAAATTGCTATTCAATCAATAATAAAATATTATATTTGAATTCTAATTGTCAGATTCAATTACTATCAATTTATTATATAGATTAATATAAATTTGGTTGTTTACAGCTTGAACTTTATCTTTCGAACAAATACAATAACAAGTTATTTCAATTTCTCATATTGATTTTATGTTATTATTGCGTATTATTATGAAAATTACATTTTATTGCAAATTGATATTAATTAGTTAGATTCATATTTCTCTCATTTAAATTCGAACTTACACCAAGTAATTGGATTTTTGTTTACACTTCACTCTATCTTCGCTCAGTTTTATTCAAAAACTGCCTTGAAATATTTCCAGATATAATGTTTCAAATTCTATTTTATACTATGTGCGCCAACACTTACAATCCAAAACTAACTAACTAAAGACTAACCTATTTTTAGATAATACACTTGATAATTGTTTCATGCTCCATGTTGTGTGCTGTTAAAAGCTTTAGTGATTACTAAGAAATTTACTAACAACAATTAATCATAAACTGTTTATTTAACATCTAATTGTCAATAATTTATCTTTAATTTATAACTTATTTAAAACTAAGTACACATATTAAGTTTTTAATGTTGATAAAAATGTTTCTTTCGCGTTGTCAGTCGGCAAACAAATGCCAAATGCTTCCATTAGCAAAGGTTCTTCGTTGACTGATTTTTCATAATCTTCCAATGACACTTTACCATCCTTATCAATATCCATTTTCTTCATTACTATTTCAACCAGTTCCTTGACACTTTCATCTGGATCTTCTTCCTGTGGGTGTTTAACGAGACAATTTCTGAAACAATTTAATTGAATAATTGCTATTAAGCAACCTTCTAATTACTTTAATAGCTGAAACATTTCGTCTTTTGTTATAAAACCATCTGCATTTAAATCGTAAACTGAAAAACAGAAATGAATTTGTTCTAAAAAGGTTCCACGCAGGAAGGTCGAGAGGCCTAGAAACCAATTGTGCATTGTTATCGTTCCCAAATTTTCTTTATCTAGCACGCAAAATATGCGGTCTATGATAATATCCTCGGTAATTATACCGAAAGTGTTGTGAAGCAATTCACAACAAGTTGTACGATTGATGCCCTAAAACAATTATTTAAAATAAAAGTAATTCGTTTATTATTTTAGTAAATAACTTCATGAATTGAATTTGATTTTCTGATTATTATAGAAGCGCCAGAATTGTTTGAGGATTGATCAAAATTAGGCTTCAGCTTGTTCGTTGAAATCATTTTTTTATAAATTTTGTATAAGGTCTCAATTTCATTTCTAAAACAATTATACATTTAAATGTATTCAGAATTATTATCAATGTTTGCATAAATATTACCTTGAAAAATGCGTGTCGCGTTTTATTACCTCAAGCAGTCGCGATGATATTTTACTTTTATTGTTATCTTTGTCGTTCATTCTTTTCGATTTAGTCACTTTTGATTTTATTGCTTGTGGTTGATTTGCTAAAGATTTAGCATTTCGACTGCTTGCAAGAAAAATTGAAATAGTTTTCAAAATTAAAGCGCCACTGCGCATACTCATTCCTCCGTCCACATTTTTCGACATCTAAACAATCATTTTATTGAAATTAAAAGAAGCATACATATAATAATTTATTGATTTAATACATATATGCATATATCATGTTTATAACAAAAAAATTCTATGGAAATGAAATTGATTGAATTTTCAATGATAGACCAAAGTCTATAGTAATAAAACCAAATAAAAATGTCAACAAATTAGATTGTACATGGCAACGATAGTAAATGATACATCATTTAACTATAAATAGTAAATATCTTATGCAATACTCGCAATTATGAAATAATTATTGAAATAAATTATAAAAAATTATTATTCTAATTTATTTTAGCTGCAATATGTTAATGAAGTCTATGCATTTTTATTCAATAATTTATTATTCCATAATAAATATAAGATTCGTATGGTATATGTTGATTAATAGGTCTTATTGATTGTTATCGTAGCTCTATAGTGCTAGATTAATGGGTAAATGTGTAAGCGTTGATTAACCTAAAGTTTCAATTTCCAGTTAGTAAATAAATGAAATATCGATTGAAATAATCAATTTGAGGCCGAAAGTCGGTTTTTTGTAAAGTATTAGTGATTCTTTGTGATTGATTTAAAATTTTTACGAACGCCTTGCATGGTGCTGATACATGCACCTTAACACGCAAAGTTCGCACGCAAGTGAATCCATCTTTCTTGCTTTGTTCCATATAAATAATTGATAAATAAAAAACATCTATAAAAACAAAAGCTTATTACCTTTGCTTAGATGAAGCGCTTTGATGGCCACTTCTTTTCTATAAATTTGTTGATTGCGTTGCTATGGTTACAGTTACAAGCGGTACCATTTAGCGATCTGTCGATTCATTTCAATTTGGTAAACGAAATAAAACTGATGTTCTTCTAAAATGGAGACTATATTTCTTTCTTAATTTCCATTTTACAGAAAATTATCACTTAACAATGATCATTAATATTATGGTATAATTCTAAAACCTCGGCACATATCATTATAGTACAAAATTCTATTTTGTTTCATTAAAAAGTGGCAGTTCGTTAAAACTTATTTAGATAAACCATTGCAATAAAATGAACGTCACTAGTATATTAATAATACCAAGCATAAAAGTAATATGTATAAAAAAAAACGATAAAAATTTACAAAATATTTTACAAAGTTTTTTTTTTAACAAAAGTTAATGGTTTAGGCTTAACTAGGTTGGAAACCTTCTCTCATTTAAATAGCGCCATCGATATATTTTATTGTTATCAATATTAACATAACATTACAACTATTTACAATTTTTACTTATTCATAATATGTATTTATATATTTTTTATTTATAGTAACAATATTATGGTTTAGGGGATTTAAAAACCAAAATTTAGTTAATTAAATGCAAACTAATGTCGAACAATGGGCAGAAATGTTATTATTTGCGTTTAATAAACTCAACAATAAAACTTTGGTTTTTTTTTGTAGTTTATACAAGTTTATGTGATATACATGTACCAAGGTTTATGTATTAACGAAGCAAAAAAATTATGCAAAATATTTAAAAAGAAAAATGATTTGAATAAACTCCTTTATTCCATGTACACGTATATATTCACAAAAGAAACTTTATTTTATAAAAACTCATATACTATAATTTAATATACTTAAGACATAACTTTTTGTATGCACAATAGAGATGCAAAACAACGCGCTTTAATTGATGCACGTAAATGAATGCACCATAAAGCACTTTGTTAAATGAATGTCTTTGATAAATTTAACATTTTCTTTTTTTGTTTGTTTTGCCACATATGCTTAAGAAAAATGAATCTTTATGTAGGGGTAGGTGTTGTTGATGAATCGAGGTTTGTAAAGAATGCAGATGTCTTTCGTATCGTCGACATTTTTGGAGATTCTGGAATATTTGTTGGTGACCCTATCGGCGATACTGGTTCTTCTACAAATTCAAATCACAATTAATAATTCGATAAATTTAATTAAAATGATAGGCGAGTATAGCATTTTTTCATGATAATTTCAAATCAATAAAAACAGAATTAAAGTGTTGTTAAATGTTTAAAATTAGTGCATCTAAAATAATAGAAATAACTCAAATTAATGCTGAATTAATTATCATAAAATTATAACACAAAGCTTGTGACAAAATGATAAGTGCTTTTACCTGGTAGCTACTCACCTACTCCTACAACAGACATTGTGCCTGTAAGTGGAGTAGGAGATGAAGTCACAGTCGACATCATTCGGCATTGCTCCTGAACAACTGGGTCTGTAAATAGGACGAAAGTTTGATTAGATCACTTTTATAAATGAACACATCATAAAATTGTTCTATAAAATAATTAAATAAAATTGTTTTAAAAGTAACATGATTTGATGATGATTAGTGCTGATGCCATCCTTGTAATAAAATTAAGCTAACCATTTGCTGAAATATTATTGGATGGGATGATCAGCCAAAAAAACATACAATGAACTGGTTTATTGAAAAGATAAATGAAATACATTTTAATTACATAGTACATGGATTTAACGAAAGGTAAATAAAAACGTAAAATGTAGTATAAATGAAAAACAATGACTATAGTAGTAGTACATACTAGTATGCAAAAAATAGATAAAACTTCCGCCTTTAAAGAATACTGATTGCTCAGCTTCCTCACGATTTTGATTTTTTTTTTGTTTTTAATAAATAAATAATAAATATATTGTTAGTAAGATGTCTTTTCGTATTTCAAGTGAAGTTAGTGCTTTCTCTAAGAAGATCGATGCTACGATACACTAAGAGTAAACAAACAAAAAAAAAGCACCTTCATACGGTCAGCAAATGATTTTTTGAATAGATAAATCTACAATTTTGTTTTAGTAGTACAAATTAAATAATGAATTCCTACACAAACTTGATTGTGTACTAGTAGAAAAAAACTTATTTTAATTTGTCATGTACATAGAATGTTTATATTTATTGATCTAATATTAAAAAATCTTTTAAAATAATTTAAATCGTAATAACATATTAAGTTTTAGTATTTATATATACATGTATTTCTATGTACATGATAATTGATTATTTAATCATAAAGAAATTTTTGTCATAAAGGGTTAAATAACTCACTAACTGTATTTACGAAAATAAATATCGGTGTATGAAGCATCCCGCCCATATGTTTTAACCCTGTTTTTCATTTATAATTATTCTTATGTTTATTAATACATAACAACAAGTTACACCGTAGGTTTAATGAAAAATAAAAACGTAGGCGAAAAAATAATGTGAAGCTGTTATGTGTACAAGAAAACTTAAAAAAATATATTTATTAACAAAAAAAAAGAAACTATTGTCCTAGCTAATATCATGAGAAAGCGCATTTTGAGGCGTACGTTGCGGCAACTTACAAAAGTAGGAGTGTTCCATTGCATCTCGTGCTGTAAGACGTTCCAAATGATCATAACGTAATAACTTATCCAAAAAGTCAAGCGCCTCTGGAGATACTAAATGTTGATTCTCGCTATGTACGAATCGTTCCCATCGTTTACGGGAATGTCTAAAATAATTCGAATTACAATTACGATTGAATTTGAATAGAATAATTGAAATAAAATTACCTTCCAAGAATATCATTAAATCTGGGATCTAATTCTATATGATATTTGTCAAGATATTCAAATAGCTCTTCGGTGCCCAGCACTTTAGCAATACGAACTAATTGATCATAGTTATCATGTCCATGAAAGAATGGCTCTTTTCTAAAGATCATTGAGGCAAGCATACATCCTAATGACCACATATCTAAGGAATAATCGTACATCTGATAGTCAACTAATAATTCAGGACCCTTAAAATATCTAGAAGCTACTCGAACATTATATTCTTGACCTGGATGGTAAAACTCAGCTAATCCCCAATCTATTAATCTTAATTTTCGATTATCATGATCTATCATAACGTTGTGGGGCTTAACATCCCTGAAAACATAATTAAATAATGAATAGAATAATTCAAATATCAAATGTTATTATGTAATTATGAAAACAATTACAGTCGAACTTCCCTAAGTCCAATTACCATAATTCACGAAAAACAAATTGGAGTTAGGGAAAATTCGAGTTATAGAAGTTATATGTAAAATTCTATCTATGAATTTCTAAAAAAAATCGAGTTAGGGTGTGGGCACACTTGCAATTTTTAGTTGTGCAACTGTTTGATTGCAGTTGAAATGTAGTGTGCCCGAAACGTTGCAACTAAAGAGCAACTGAATAGTTTGAGCTAAAACACAAACTGTTTAGTTGCAGTTGCAATATAGTCTGCCCAAAACATTGCAACTAAAGAGCAACTGAACTGTTTGAGCCAAAACACAAACTGTTTGGTTGCAGTTGAAATGTAGTGTGCCCGAAACATTGCAACTAAAAAACAACTGAATAGTTGTAATAGCTAAAACACAAACTATTTAGTTGCTGAAACTTGCAATTTAGTTGCAATTGCATGTGTGCGCATTTCCATAAGAATCCATATGGCACAAAGATGCAATCAAACAGTTGCGCAATTGAAAATTGCATAGAAACATTGAAGTTATGGAAGTTCGACTGTATGTGTAATGAGAGTGTAAATTTTGTGCTAGTGTCAATTGTGTCTTTACAAAAGTCTTACAAACTCTTAACAATATTGAAAAATGAAATCAATATTAGAAGAGAGATAACATTTGCAAGTAAAATTTGATAGTAGTGCATTCTTACCTATGCATAATTCCTTGGCTGTGGCAATAATCTAATGCCTTGAGCAACTCGAACAGATAGTAACGAATATCGAAATCTGATAGTTTCTGATATAATTGTTTGAAATCTGTATTATTAACGTGTTCGAATATTAATGCTGGTGTTCGTGATACGGGATCTTTAACAACTGCTTGCAACGTAATAATATTTGTTCCACCTCTTAAATTTTCTAAGATTTTAATTTCCCTTTTAATTTTCTTCTTTTTAACGGGCTAGAATAAATAAATATATGAATAAATAGAGGTAGGATGGATAGAACGATTGTAAAGTACTTATCTAATCAATATATTTACGCGTGTTTAAAATATAGGTTAAAGGACAAACTTAAATAGAATTTATTACCTTTAATATTTTGACTACACATTTTTCACTATTTGTGATATTAATTGCTTCAAAGACTTCACTGTATTTGCCTCGGCCTAATTTTCGGACCAATTGATAGTTGTCTTGTTGTCCCCAATCTACGACATAGCTCTCATAGTCCCAATACTCGCGTGGTTTCAAAGAATTAACATCCGCATAAACTCTTGATCTACTTGGAACAGCCATTGTATACTTTTGAATAGGAATAAGTGCGCCTCCTGCTGCGCTTTGTAACAATCTTTGAAGACAGGAGTGTGCTATATCATATGAAGTAACTGAAAACAATAAAAACAGATATGAATTAGATGGATAAAGCTACTGAAACGCTATAAATACGTTAGTAAAACATATAGGCGTTGATAATTGTTACATGCATTATAAAAATAAGGAATGATTGCAAAACCCTTTGACAGAAAAGAATATCGTTTGGCATGCATATTGTTTAATAGCTGATATAACTGAACATCATTTCACCATTGAATTTGTTAGTGGGTTTATTTGGTTCATAAACATACAAGCATTTCGTAATTTTAGCTTAACCGCATGGTCTCATAATACAATACCTGTTATCGCTTCACCAAATACTCCTCAATTAATCTCGTTTTATTTATGGCTGGTAATAATTTTTAATCTGCATGCATGCATATAATATATATTAAATTACTAAATACCACTACAAGTGCTTGTATGTAAGGTCGGGGGTTACCTTGTCTTATGCACAGTTTTGCTAATCTAGAACAATAAATTAGCATAACTAATATTCATCATCTTCAAATAAGGATTTCCACATTATATTTATATATATTTTTTACAGCCTTGTATCAGTATTTGCAAGCACACGCCATTCCTCAGTCTTTTTTAGTATTACTGTTTAATGCCTACACTGGCTAATCATACCTATTTCATGCCGAAGAATACGTATACATCAACAATATCTTGTAAACAAACAAACAATAACTTAAACTGTATTATTTTCAATAGCTGGTTCCTTCCAAAACTTCTTAAATATAACACAAACCGGCTTTTCAACGAGGAGTTAGATCCAAGATGGAAGTAACATCCCGCCACGATAGACTGGGCAAGAGGCTAGTAAAGAGGCACACGTTTTAGTATAGCATGTACCCCTCTAAAAGTACATTGCCAACAGACAGGGTCGTATCCTAATCCTCAATATTTTCATCCATGCAATTTTACCACACATATTATTCATTTAAGTACACTAATACTATCTATTCACTAATACGACTAATTATTTAGATTAATAATTATGTTTAAACGATACAAACCTTCGATTATAAATATTCTGAGAGCTTCAAATGTTTTTTTATAATACGGATCTAGAATGCTTGTTGTTTAATGATAACCTCACTCACTACTTTATCGGGAATTCTGCCTACTACAACTTACTGTTGGGAGATGTCAGCACTAGAAATAATCGTTGCCAACCTACAATATTAATTAGATAATTCTTATAAATTTTACATTTTATATAAAATTTATTGATAAACTAATGTTTGCTTTGTAAATATAAACGATATAAACATAAATATGAAAACATCTGTACACTTTATGTTATATACGCGGATACAATTATTCATCATTACTCCATTATTATAGGCGGGAATTTTGAAATAATACTAAATTTTAAATAACAAGATTAATTCTATTTTTTTATTAACAAAAGTCACAATATTATTTACACTCTGAAATTATATAATTTTACTAATGCAAAATACTTATGCAGGCAATTAAAACAAACGTAAATCTGTGGAGTACACAAACATTTGCAAATAATCTTTAAAACAAAACATTTTGATATATGTAATTACTTCTTTTTTTAACTAATGCAATTTGTTATTATTAACGACGACTGCAATCTGTACGTTTGTAATACGGCAGTCTCTGGCTGATTAATAATATGACACCAAATTTCTAAACGCGATCCCAAATCATAAGTTCCAGGAGAAAACACAGCCACTGATAGATTAACACTTATAGAACTATAAGGTTCCACATTTCTAACGGAACTTCCAACATTGACCCATTTAAAAGTTTTGGAAGAATGAGGATAAACAATTGGAGCGCCTTGAGCTGGCGGTAAACTAGAACTAAAATTAAAAAATTAGTAGACAATTAAATTAAATTATATACAATATTAACCTGCTAGTTCCTAATGTTTGTACTTTTATTCCTACAGGTAGATTGATAACGCTGCGAATGATTAGTTTAGCCGATACAACACATATCTTGTTCTTATCAAAGTTGTGTTCAAAAATGGATGGATGAAACAGATTGTATGTCACTTCCTTCCCACTTAAATTAAAATTAGTATCAATGATACATTCGGGTTTATGTTCTAAGCTTAAAATAGTAAACGAAAAGTCTTGTTGGCGTTCATCATCCGTTGACTTTTGATCCTCGCAATTTGTATAAATTGGAACATTATTTTGTCCATAAACAATTCGCTTCCGCTCTAAACTGTCGGTTATAAAAGCCTGCCAGCGTAATATTAATAAAGCGTCGTGTTTTTTATTAGTTCGTTCAGCAGTATCAAATATATTAACCCTGTTTTGATCGTTTCGTTTAGCAAAATCTAAATATGCGTTGTCTGATTGTTGCTCACAATCACTAACAAAATTCACTTCGGAATAATTATTTTCTTTCGGCGCGACGCGTTGCATTTTTAAGAATAGAAATACAGATTCTTGCGATTCCAATAAAATATTTTCAGGTGCGATAATGTTTGGAGAAAGCGTCCAATCGGAACTTAATAATGCTGCTTTTAGTAATGATATTTTCGTTAATATTGCATGATGAATTTTATTTAGATTCGTCGCTTGAACAGTAAGCACTAATTCTTCAATATCTTTTGAGTTTGAACTTTGTTTCGAAGTCACATCTACTTTGATTGATTCCTGAATTGATAATTGCCATATATGCCTTACTAATCGATACCTTGGATTGCTTTTATTATCAACATTCTCATAATAAATAAGTAAATCGATCATTGTGGGCCCTATAGATTCTGGCGCTTTCATCCAAACCATAATATTATAAAACTGACTCGGCTCCAAACAGCCATTTGGCAAGGGCAAATAAGAGACATGATTCTTGCGTGCTTCCTTATCTCTTAGAGCAGCTGTTTCTAAAGTAGAAATATCTAAAAACTCTACATCATCTTTTTTAAATTCGCAACTGGATAGTAAATGTGGCATTGATGTTGCCATATAAATTTTATGCAATGGAACACTTCCAATATTACGTAATTCAACAGAAATTTCTTGCAATTCGTTTCGTAACAATTCGGAATGAAATTCACAAAAACTTACTTGTAAGCACGGCGCCGAAGGTACTATATTTATTTCTAAACGTTTATCAGGTTTTAAATCAATTGTTTCTTTTCGTTTTACTTTCGGTCCTTTTATATCAAAAACTTGTTTTCCTCTAAGCGCTATATCGTCTTCGGTATTATTACTACTACTACTACTACTACTACTAATTAAACTATAACAAATGCCTTTTATAACTACTTCTCCTACAGCTAAAGGTGTGATTGTTAAAATGACTTCTTCGGTTGAAGTCGCTTGAATAATAATTGATTTGATGTAATGAGTTTTCATAATATGATCCAAATTATATGCCATTATTTCATTAACTGCAAATCTATTGTTAGAATCTTTGAATTGCCATAATAAGTAAATATCCTTTAAGTAAAGTAGAATTTGCAATGGATTATATAACTCCACAGCAACTTGTATTGGTTCTCCTATAATAGCAATAGGATTTGAATTTGTAACGTTTTCATTCGTAAATAATGTTATCATTGGTTTAAAAATCATCGTTTGTTGGCCTTGCGCTTCTTGTACTAGCATTTCTTCCAGCTTATGCCATTTCTTCTCAAATACCGGATCATCTTTATTTCCTAAACTAACACCCAATGCTGGTACTTTTCCCGGTGTCCGAAGTGGCGCTGTAGGCCCCACTAATACTTTTATTGTTTCACTTCGAACAATCGGCAACGGAAGTATCTGTGTTAATAGATTGTTTTGTTTCTTTAGCAAGGCCTGAAATAGAAGAATAGATGAAATAGAAAAATTATGTGAACCTTAAAAACCTGCATAATACCATCACTTACACTATGAACCGTTAAATATTCTTTGAGGAATGAGGCCTGTTGTTGTGATGATTGTTTGCTTTCACCCGTTAGTAATTTCGTATAGGATTGCACAGCTTCTTCATGTTCATCTAAATTATTCGCTTGTTTCGCAATTGTATAATGGATATGATCTTCAGCCAAATTCCAGCCTTTACTTTCATAAATTTGATAAGCTTGCTTATAACATCTAAGGGAATGTTTACGTTGCGCCGCTTTATTGAACCGATGGCCCGCCAAAACCATATGGAATGCATATTTTCTCACCATAAACGGTCTAATACAATTCAAAAAACAGTACGATGCTTGTTCCAGAAGCAAAGCAGATCGCAAATCCGATTCTTCACTTGTCATTCGTATTAATTGATGAGCTGCTTCGCCGTATTTATGTTCACTCTTAAGACATTCCGTACTGAGTAGAGTAGCTCGTGTTGCGAATTGAGCCATCCTATCAATTATAATTAATTAAATTAATATTATTAATAGATTTATTAGAAACTAACTTGCAAGTGTTCAGATATGTTGTAATACTTTCTTCTAAATATTCAAATGTTTTTCTAGTTGTTTCGTTTGCCATAAATGCTGATAGTCCAGCCATTTCGAGAGCTCCAGCATAGTAGAGCCACGCCTGATCGGCCATAAAATCGCGTTTCGCAGAATGGTAAGCTTGGAACGCCATCGAGTAATGACCAAACATGAAATATAAGTCACCTAATTTACGTATTTGCAGTTCTGCAGCATCTGCTGGATAACTAAAATCCCATTTGTTACAATTATTCCATTTCACTGTTCTATATGCTTACGTCAAGGTGTTAATTGTTGCGCTGTTTGACGTTGGTTTATTTGGAGTGAACCATCTTTTAGTGGCGCTTAAAAGCGATTTACTAACTCCTTTCTTATTGGCAACGAAATCACTTATCTGGTGAATCTGCTTCTCTACATACGGCATTAAAGTTCGTGTGCAAAAATCGTGCACCAGCAGCTTAATTTGTTCCACATCTTCCGTTGATAGACATCCACCATGCAGTACTTGCACTTTAGATGCATTTCCCTCTTCTTCAGTCGTCGATTGACTGTCCCTCTAAAAAAATAAAAGCAATTAGCTTCCTTCCACATGGCTTGTCCATTTTTTTTTTAATAATACGATTGTCACATCATCTTCATTGTCTGGGCTAAGGGGATGGTATGTTAACGTTGTTCCATCATCTTCACTAATTTCCTGTCCCATTTCATACGACTGAGTTAGTAACACTCTTGATCCATTGGGTGATGGTTGCGGTGAAGTATCGTCTTTATCAAATGAACTAACACGATTATTTATAAATTGACTCCATGGATCTGGCAATTGTTCTCCAGACAAATTTGCAGGTTGAGAGTTTGTTCTAAGTAAAAAGGTGTTTGTAGTTCCATAGGATACTTTCATCGCTTCGTAAACTTCAGTTGCTCTAACACTATCCGTACCTATAGTCTCATGTAATATCACATAGTAACGTAAAACGTTTGTATTAAACCACTTTGGCAACTTAGTAAGAGTTGTATTTTGTAATTGATTAAGCTTTTGATTTAATTCGACCATTGCGTCAATAGGATTTGGATCAGATGTTGAAACTACCAGCATACAGGCTATAAAATGCTTTGTGAATTCATGATCAGCTGGATATTGTACTTGCAAAAATGTTTCCCTCCATGCTTCAAACCATGGAGCTGTACTTGGAATAGTTAAATTATAATCACCGACTTTCAATGTTTGCTGTCTTGGCATTGTAGTATCGCTAACAGATGAATTTAAATATTTCCTTGCTAAAGTAGGCTGTGGAGGTTTAAAATTAACATCGACTAACGAAATTTTTAAATGCGGCAGTGAGACATTCGTACCATTTGGATCTTTATAATGTAACTCGCTATTTAATTTACAGAAAGGTTGTAATAATTCTATAAATGATAAATTATTTTTTGAACAAATCTCTTCTGCTGAAGCGCTACAAAGTACTCCAACTTGCGGATTGAATGAATCTTTGATAAATTCTTGAGGTGAAATTTTACATTGAGCCATTTTAGGTTAGAATTTACAGTTTTCAGAGTTTTAATAACAACAATCAACTAATAATATACATACTTTTCAAACACTTTCTTTACTTTTTGTTGTTTATATCATAGCATTTGATAACAAATTATTTTAAATTTACAATTGACTAGCGAATTAGTGACAAATGAATTCCAACACCTACAATATTATGACGCGTGTATAGGCAACTTTCTTTCATTTCGTCTATGAAATTTAACATATTCATTAGTGTGTATTATATGACACTGGCACCACCTAGAATACTAGGATACATTTGAAAATCCTATAAAATTAATAAACCCAACTAAAGATGTCGCTGCACAGTCTACAATCTATAATTTTTTAAATTTAATTTATTGTACTATTAAAACTCTAAATCAAAACTATTTAGAAGTAATAATAATAATAATAGTCAATACACTGTTGATTAAAATACAATAAATATCTAATAGGTTATCACTATAACATTAAAATATTATTAATAGAAATAACGTAAGCATCAAATATTAAAATATTATTTAAACAAAGTTGATAGATGCAAGGCTACACTAAGCATTTGTGACATGTACACTTACTATACTAAATTGTTTAGCATAAATCATAAACAAAATTAATCATTATATTTATATATTAAATCACTACTTGTCCTCTAGATGTCCGCACAATTCATAAAATACATTTAACTAATATCGATAACCGGCTCAGTTGGTTAGTACTCTAGTAAGTGCGTTTTAGTTGGCTGCGGGTTCGAATCCCTCTCGTATACCATGGAATATTTCAAAATATCATTTCATATTACATTTAATTGCTCTGCTTGAAAATGTAAGTAATGACTTTGATTTAGTTAAATATTATTACTTAGCATTATTTATACATAACATGGACTATGATCTCAAAGCAAATAAACAATAAAAGTTCTAGGACATTGCATACAAATAAATAAATAAATAAAATAAAAATTGAAATAAAATAACATAATGATGTTCTTGACTTATGTCAATTATAAAAGTAAAATTGTTTTCTTTTTACTGATCATATCGATAACTAGATTATACCGATTATTAACTAAGTACTGACTTGACCATAATAGGTATCAATGGAAAATGTTTGTTTTCTTTTAATTGAATATCTTATTTTGTTATGAAAAATTAAGTAGAATGAAATGTTGATTTGCAAAAAAATAACAATTGTCAAAACAATATACTTACATATTTCCCCTGACCCAAAATATGGTATAAATTTTCTGTTTTATTTTGTCACAAAATAGGATATATAGAAAATTCTCAAATTCCATTTATTATCCACTATCGATAAGTTTTCCTTTAAAAGCAGGTAATATAACAAAAATTGTAGAAAATTTGAATTTAATTGTTTAATAAAACAAGAGGTTTTATTTAACGAAATAATTACTTGCATACAAAAACTGAAAATCTTATTATGCAGAAAAATTGATGTTCTGGACTGGTCAATTATAAAATTTATTAGTGAACACACAAAAATGTAAATTTTTTTTACTGGTCATATCGATAACTAGATTATACAGACTATTAATTAAACACTAACTTGGCAATGATAAGTATCAGTGGAAAATGTTCGTTTTCTTTTAATTGAATATCTTATTTTGTTATGAAAAAATAAGTAGAACGAAAAGTTGATTTTCGAAAAAATAACAATTGTCAAAACAATATACTTCCTCTGACCCAAAATATGGTATAAATTTTCTGTTTTATTTTGTCACAAAACATGATATATAGAAAACTCTCAAATTCCATTTATTATCCGATACAGTATCCACTATCGACAAGTTTTCCTTTAAAAGCAGGTAATATAACAAAAATTATAGAAAATTTCAAATTAATTGTTGTAATGAAACAAGAGGTTTTATTTAACGAAATAATTATATACAAAAACATATTATGCTGAAAAATTGATGTTCTGGACTTGTCAATTATAAAATTTATTAGTGAACACACAAAAAAGTAAATTTTTTTTTATTGGTAATATAATATTATACAGACTATTAACTAAACACTGACTTGGCCATAATAGGTATCAGTGGAAAATGTTCGTTTTCTTTTAATTGAATATCTTATTTTGTTATGAAAAATTAAGTAGAAAGAGTTGATTTGCAAAAAATAACAATTGTCAAAACAATATACTTACATACTTCCTCTG
>JAODFZ020008461.1:0-18084 GCA_027574845.2 Deinopsis erosa
TGGAGCGTATAAAGATTTATTACGATATGAGACAAAAAATTCATTAGAAATTATTCAACTAGAATCGGTGGAAGGTGCGAAACGTTTTAAATCTGGTGTTGGTAAACATGGCAAATTTTATAATTTAACTGAAAAACCGATTCCTGATTGGGAGAGAGAAGAGAATGAAAAAAATCCATGCAAACATAAGCTTTAATACAATTTCTTTTATGTATAACAAAGCAATTAATATTTAATAATTTTATAACACATAATATATAACACTTCTCTTTGATACAGATTTCACTCGTTTGACGCGGTCGAAGTCGACGGTTTCTATTAACAATTGACTCTTTAAAATATTTATAATATGTATACTGAAACTTACCGGTTCGTTTAATTGGTTAAACATTACTTGAGAATGTTGATGTACTTCATTAAAGCG
The DNA here is from genome assembly GCA_027574845.2 of Deinopsis erosa. Lineage (NCBI taxonomy): Eukaryota > Metazoa > Arthropoda > Insecta > Coleoptera > Staphylinidae > Deinopsis > Deinopsis erosa. The sequence continues at coordinate 425 of JAODFZ020008461.1, forward strand.
AGTAAGGAAATCAACATCACTGCGACTTAGTTTTGCCAACATTGGGGTCAAATAAGTATACTGCAAGCCATCTACATCTTCTACAAATTAGAGCATTAAAAAACTGTTTTTATATAAATTTTATAATTACTTTCATATATGACGATTGTGTAGGTGTGTCCCTGCTTTAATACCAAACTAACTTTTTGATCATCCTTTAAATTGTTAATGTTTACCAAAATTCCGTTTTCGTCCGCTAGATCAAACAAAGCTAAACAAAAATTTATAAATAATTTAACTTAATTTCATTTTATTTAAATAAATACCGCTTTTTGGAAGTGAAATCTTATAATAAATATAATCAACAAATTTTTTCTTGCAACAATTGGTTTTCAGTATTAAAATTAAATTCCAATCTTCAGTCGACGGATTCAGTTTTATAATATGCGCCGATCTTAATGATTTCGCTTTTACTATTTCATGTTCCTGTATATCTGTATATTTATGTAAGCAATAACTTGTTTCGCTACTTTTTAATGCATCCTCATTTAAACTAACTTTACTTAGAACACCTCTGGATGTACCTTGTTTTACTATGTCCAAACTTTTTACTGAGAAACGTGAACTTTTTGTTTTCAGTCTGATTATAATGTTAGATGCATGAGAAATTGATGGTTCCAAATTTCTTGATAACACATATTGATCGATTAGTTGTTCTAGAACAAAATTATTTATTATTAATATAAATTTAATTAATTAATGGGTGCTATTTAATTGCTATAAATTTTATTCCAAAATGCTATAAAAATAAATGAAAAATGCTATATGTGTTAATGCTATAAAATAAATTAAAGTTTGCTAAACATATAATTCATTTTGCTATAAATATATATTTTTTTGTCATAGATAACAGTGCTATAATAATATTTAGGATTTGCTATAAAAAAATAATAATTTTTGCTATATCATAGGCGGCACCTATGAGCGCAGCTTTGTCACTGCTCATGACCTGTATGTGTCAAATGTAAGAAACGAAACACATATATCTGTTATATACCTAATATAAACTACCCTAAACTGCCCTAATCTAACCTAACCTAACCTCACTCCCTAACCGGGGGGATATTATTTAATTAAACACAATGCCTGGCAATTCATAGAATTTCATAATAATTTCATACAGCAAATATTAAATTCAAATAGCAAATATTAAATTCAAATAGCAATTATTAAATTCAAATAGCAAATATTAAATTCAAATAGCAAATATTAAATTCAAATATCAGATATTAAATTCAAATAGCAAATATTAAATTGAAATAGCACTTTCTATAATAGCAAATAGTATTAATTAATTACTTACGAGAGAATTTTATGCGGCAATGCATCATTTTGAATGAAATAACATAAGAGAGTTTATTAATATCACCATAACAACAAAACAAAGAATCAAGTTAATATCTCCATGGCAACCTACCCAACAATCAAACAAATGAACTTTCACTGCCATTTATAATAAACGCCAAGTTTATCTAATTAATTTTCCTCATACGTTTTCTTTTATTATAAAATATTATGGATTGGAAGCATATCGAGTCGTTAACACCATCCGCTATAAATGAAGAGACGAAAGATGAGCTGTTGAATTGCATCGCTTGGTATGATTTGGAGCAGGACGATGAGGTCGATTTCAATCGAAGCAAACTATTGGTGAAATTTTGTCAAGAGATTTTACGCTACAAATCAGAGCAAGTGGATGCCCTTCTCGCCGAATTAGATGAAATTGCTGTTAAACAAGCCGAACAGGAAGCGAAAAGCGATACATCAAGTTATAGATCGAAGAAATCGGATTTAGATGGTAAATGGAAAAAAAATCCTTAATTAAATTACTAATAAAGTGTTTTTTTTGCATAGATTTGGATTTTAAATATAGAGAATTGAAAGTTAAGAATAAAAAGTTGATGAAGGTTGTTGAGAAGAGTCACAATGACGTCGAGAAGGTTAATTATTGCAATTGTTCATTCTAAAAAATTCTAAAAATTATTATTTTAGCTTAATAAACGCATCAAAGGCTTGGAAAAAGAACGATTATACCTTCAACAGGAATTGCAACAGCAGCATCATCACGATGATTCAAATTCTGATATATCAGAAGTGATTAAAGACCAACATAAAGATTTGATAGAAAATATTCAACAGAAGAACAATCAAATTGCTAGTTTATTATCCGATATTGAAGTAATTTCATATTAAATTAGAAAAATCAATATTTATATAAAAATTCATTACAGAATGTTGAAGGCGATAATTTAGTATTGAAAAGTAAATTGCACACTTTGCATGATGAATTAGCTGACGCAACAGGAAAATTAACGAATTTTGTTGAAGAAAATGAAGTCTACAACGTAAAAGTGAATAATCTTACAGGTATACTCTTACAAATTAATATAGAAATCGTTTTAATAGATAAATTAATTTTAGAAACAATAAATGATTTGAAAAATGAAAATGCAAGTCTACATTCGCAAATCACTGATATCACTGATGACAAAAAGCAAAGGGAAGAGGAATTTGATAATTTTGCTAAAGAAATTAATGTGCGTGTTGAGGAGTGGAAGGTAATTATCTCCTATTAACTAATTGATGATAATACATACCCTCGTTACGCATCTGATTATTTTATATTAATTAATTAATTGCTATAGAAAATTTTGGATGAAAAGAATAACGAAATTGCGGAGCTTACGCAGAAAGTCAATATTGGAGCATTAACACGTTCATCCAGTTCAACATCAATCAATAAATCGGAAAATGTGCATTTGAATGCGTTGAATAAAGCGATAAGTGAACGCGATGCGAAATTATTAGAATTGCAGCAACAAATTGAAAAAGCGACCAGCGAAATGAATACAAATACGAAGCTATTAAAGAAATTGTCCAGCGATAATACAGATGCGAATGAGAGAATTAATTCGTTGAATAGTTTGATAAAAGATTTGAAAAAGAAACTAAAATCGTCGCATTCGCGTTGCCAACAATTTCAAGATGATATTAAACATCAACAAGATGTAATTCAATTGAAGCAAGCAGAATTAAATCGATTTATTGATAATAATTTAGATATTGATTATGAAAGTAAACAATTGCTAAAGGAACAGCATAATTTAAAGAGCGAATTATTAGCGAAAGAGAAAGAAATTGCTGATTTGGTGCGTGATGGCAATAAAATGGAAGCAAAACAGCGTGCCTTCGAAAAGGAGAATTCAGCTCTAAGGCTTCGTTTCGGTTTATCTGAAGATGATTTTGTTAGTACTAATTCAGTTAGTCAACAGCATCGCAAACAAAAACGCGTAATACAAGAACTGAATTTGAAATTGCAGAAAAATGACGAGGAAATTATTCATTTGCGATTGGAAGTTCAAAAATTGAGTAAAATTATAGCTAATTTAACTCAACAATTGTATGATTTAGACGAAACTCCAATGGTTGAAGGAATTCCAACAATTGATAAGCAAAATATTAAAAATGATAAAGATTATGCGGCTGTCATTGATGAAAATGATGCGCTGCGAAAGGGCATGCATGAAATTTTGGAAAGTTTGCATAATAAACAAGGTAAAATGAATAAATTTCTTTTATATACGTATTAAATAAATGTTTTTCTTTAGAGACAACTTCTTGTATAATAAAATCAGAAACTTTGGAGAAGCTTTTAAGAGCGTTGGATGTTAAACATGTTGCGGGCTGGTATCATCCGGCAATGCGTCTGCAAGCCGAATTACATGCCCTTCAAGGCACCAATGCCGAATTACGTGAACAATTGCGTATTGTACGAGAGGAATTGGAAAAATCAAAGGAATTACATTCAATTGAACATCAACCGTTTGATGATCAATCTTGTAATGCAACATCATTTCTAAATTTAAATAAACATTTGCTTAATGTCTTAAGAGTAAGCAAATTCTATTTACCAAATGAATTATTGATGAAAGTTTGTGTTTCTAGAATTATCATTTGGAAGAAGAGACGAATTCAAATCTAATTAAAAAATTGGAAGACTATAAACGTGAATTTACAATAATACAGGAACAAGTTAGTCAATTATATAATCAATATATTGATGAGAAGACGAAATGGGAGGACGAATTGAATGTTGTAAAGCAGCAGAAAAATGAATGTGAAAATCTAAGTGAAGTTTACAAGGCGAAATGGGAGACTTGCGAAACTTTTAATGATGCGGCAATTGATGACAAAGTAAAAGTAGAGAAAGCAATGGAAATGGCAGCGGACTTGGTGACGCTCAACCGCAAATTAATTTACCTCGAGAATGAAATCGAGCAAAATATGAAACAGTATAGTGATTTAAAGGACGATTTCGTTGTGCAACAAACGAAATATGAAACGAAATTAATCGAATTAAACGAACACACGTTTAAAATGCAAGCTAAAGTGAATTTATATGAAGAGCAACACGCGCACGTTAAACAATCGCACGAATTTGTTAAATTACAATCTGATTATGAGAATTTATTGATAAAACAAAGACAAATCATAAGCTCCGTGGAAGATATTCGAAATTTCAATGCAAATGAATTCGAATTGTTGAGGAAGGAAATTGATTTATTGAGAAATGAGAAGAATGAATTGTTCAATAGCCTCAAACATTCGGATGAAGAACCGCTAAGTCCTAATGAGCTGAAAGAACGACAACGAGCCAATCATACGAATAGTCTATACGAATTGGTTAAAGAGCAATTGCAAAAATCTGAAGAGCGTTGCAAACAATTGCAGAAATACAATTCAGAAATCATACAAAACAATTTAGTGTTTCAAGAGAACGTTAAACATCTTGAAAATAAATTGTTGAATTACGTGGATGAGGAAACGTTCAATCAGCTTGATACGAAATATTTGAATGTTGTTGAGAAATATGAAAAATTGTTGGCTGAAAAGAATGCGATGGCTTTGCGTATTGATGCGTTAAGTAAGGATTTGGAGGATAAGAAGTTAGCGCGCAGTTTGGAGCAATATCAGTTTTTGAGTTTAAAGCATCAGATTGTCGATTTGCAGGCGATCGGTGATGATAAGAGTGTGATTGCGCGATTGTCTTCTGATGTTGTGGTTGCACGTACAGCGGAAGCGGAAAACCGAAGGAAATTGGAAAATTTGATAGACGAATTTAGTAAATTTAGATTGGATAATGCAGATGCATATAGTAAATTGGATGATAGTAAAAGGAAAGTGGAGTTTCAATATTCATCTATTCTAAGAAAAAATAGGTAAGTGTTATCGGTTAGGTTTATTATATTATTTATTATATATTATATTCATTATATTTATAATTACGACGTAGACAAATAATTAAATTTCAAAAAAAAAGCAAGAGTCCTCTATAAAGTAAGAGGACTTTCCAAAAATTGCTACTCACCACATTTAGTAATGCGGTGGGTGCGAGTCAAAAATAGGGTAGTAGCATGAGTGTCCTCACTATACGTTCATTGGAACACTCCGCTCCCCTAGACAAGGAAGAACGAAACATTGAGTATAATATCTCATATAAATTTAGCAATACACTTTTATTAAGAGAAGCATAATCAGCGGCATCTATACTTAAAAACACGAAATACAACCTACAATTCATTTTAATTGTGAATCCTTTTTTATAGAAATTTAGAAGATATAATTAAGCAGCAACGTCGTCAATATATGGGACACGTTCCATTTTCCTTTCAATTACGACATTTTGATAATATCGTCCAAATCTATAACGATAAATTGCAAACTTATGAGAAGTGGCGTGAAATTCAAGCTACTGAATTAGATATTGCAACAATTAAGCAACAATTTGAAAGTAAAATAAAGATATTGAATGATTTAGATTCAATTATAAATGAGAAACATGATGAGGAAGCGAAAATAATACAGAATTGGTATAATGATAAAACGACGTTCGATTTGCGATTGATCAAATACAAAAAACAATACGAATTTAAGGAAACGCAATTGAATGAAGCCGTCCAACGTCTTACTAAGCAGGAAGAGCAAATTATGAATTTAGAAAAGGAATTGTTGCAGCAATCGCAATTTAATGATAAATTGTCCGATATGAGAGATGAAACTATTAGCGCTCCTTCTCCAGCCGCTCTAACAAAGGAGACAATTGCGATTGGAATTCAAGTTGATGTAAAACGGCAGTCATTTGTCAACGAGCAAATATCGATTGAAACTCAAACAATGAACCTTTCTCAATCATCTAATGACGCAATGAAAGAGTATGTTGTTAAATTAGAGAATGAAGTTGCGTTAAAAGAGGAGCAAATACTGAATAAACATCAAATGATTATCGATTTAAAGAAGAAAATTGCTGAATATGAGATGAATATTAATTTATTTCGACAGCAAATTGGTGATAAACAAAGTCAAATTACATTCTATGAACGGCACATTATTGAATTGCAGGAGAAAAAGGAATTGCTTAATTTGCATCCGGATGCAGGGCAATTGCAAGTGCGTATTTCTAAAAAAAATAAAATACTATTTCTATATTAAATCGTATTTATTTTTTAAGACGAAATTAGCAGATTTACAAGGCGCGTTGAATGAGAAGGAAAATATTATTCTTAACTATCAGGCGCTGCTGAAGAAAGATCGCGATGAGCATAGTTTGGCAGCGGCGCGTTTTCAAGAGGAATTGAAATGTTTACAAACACAATTAGCTGTAGCAACAATGAAAGCAAATAAATTCGATGAAAGGTTTGTACTTGATTAAATAAATATTAAGAAAGAACGAATTATGTTTCTAAAAATTAATTTAAATGTAGTCATTTACCTTCACCGCAACATCCTCCTTCTTCCAACAGCACCAACCAGCATCGTCAAGTGGTTGAATATTACATTCAGCAAGTGCACACATTGGAAAAGCACACCGACGATCTACGTACCACGGTGACAACAGTAAGCAATCAATTGGAGGCGAGCCGTGAGGAGTCTGTTCGTTGGAGAACGCTTTCAAATGACCGGCTAGGCGATTTGGATGCATTGAGAATTTCACTCGAAGAACAGCATCGCAATGAATTGCAAACGTATAAAGTGGAGTGCGATAAGTGGCGAACGGAGGTGCGGAACTTGCAACTGACAATGAGCAGGTGTAAGAAGGATATTACCGATTTGCGTCCCGATATCGAGAAGGAGGTTAAGGATAAGGATAATAGGATACATGAATTGAGTGTCGTTATAAGGCAGCTGAGAGTAATTTAGGATTTAAAAAGAGGGAAAGATTTTTTTCTATTTATAATTTGGGATGTTTTACAGACCGAATTGAGAAGGACCACGAATAAACAGCAGGCTGGTTCGCATCAGTCAATGTCAGCTCAGGATGAAAACTTTGAATTGGTTAAAGAAAATCTGTTGAAGGAGCATGATGTTCTGAAAAAACGTTTCGAGCAGCTTATGAATCGAGAGAAAACTGCCCGAGAGGAAATACGTCAATTGAAAGGGCGGCTTATGAAGCGGTATATTAAAAAGAAACGAATGAATATTATTTCATAATCCATATTTTTTAGTCCGATTCTATCAGCACGCAGCGACACTACCGCAACAAAAGAACAGCAACTACAGAAAAAGATCACGAGCTTAGAGCGCGAATGCGACGAACTAAAACAAAAACTCGAACATGAAACGGCTATCAATGAGGCGCACAAAGTTAAAGTGGTTGAGGATTTCGAAAAATGGAACAAGCAAAAATCGTTACAACAATCGTGCGACAAACTTAAAACAAAATTGAAAGAGAAGCATGAGGAGAATGAGAAACTTCAGCACACTTGTTCCAGTTATCGTATGCTAATTGAGCGGCTTGAGCGCGAAAAGCATACGCACGAAATGCGAATGAAAAATGCCAAACATTCCCCCACATCTATAATACAACAAGCTAGTCAGTTTGCCCTACTCGAAAGTGTCAATGCTAAATTGAATAACGACATTACGTTGTTGAAGGAGAGGTTGGAAATGCAACAGCATCATGCGGGCGGCTTGGGAGCGGCCATGCTACAGGATAAACTTGAAGCGCAAGAGAGGAAAATTGCAATATTAGAATTATGTTCAAAGGTAACTGCCTAATTAATAACTTTTCTTAAAAAAGTAAATATTAAATTTTATTATAGAAAATTTTGTGCGCAATAACTTTTAAATTACTTTTAACCAACTTCTAAATATTATAATTAATTAATTCTAAAAAATTATTAATTCAAATTCTATTAATAGCTTATTAGAGAACAGTAAGAACCCTCTAGTGGGAATCAAACCCACGACCTTTTGTGCGCTACGAATTCGTCTAATACCGAAACTGTTAATAGTCCGCGCGAAATTTAAAAACAATTAATTAATCCTTGTCATATTTAACCAAATACCTCCGATAGGTGTTAGTACAATGCCCTTTTTCTCCATAACCAGCGGTAATTTTGTTTTATCGTTCAAATTAAACTCAAAATTCTGTAAGATTTGCGCCAATGCTAATTTCGATTGTACCATTGAAAATCTCATTCCTAAAACACCGAAAATGACGGTTTAATTAACTATCTGTATTGTAATCTCACCGATACATATTCTAGGCCCATCTCCAAATGCCATAAATGAATTATCTTTTATCATGTACTTATTCTCATCATTAAAACGATCTGGGTTGAATAAATCCGGCTCGGGGAAGTAATCAGGATCGCGATGTAAGGCCATTGCTGGTATTAAAGTCGATATACCTTTTTCGATGATTAAATCGGTGTCTGGGACTTGATAAGCTTCTGTACATTTTCGTAAAAATACCGGAGCTGGGGGATACTTACGTAACGATTCTAAAACAAAAAGTAATTTATTTATTTATTGTTTTATGGAATTATTTTAGAAAGTGTAATTATATTTGTGAAGAGAAATGAAAGAAGGTTTATGTGCACACATTGCGGTTAAATAATCATTATTTTTTTCAATGGTTGTTACCTAAAACAACAGTTTCTAAGTAATTTAATTCAGCCACCGCATCATAGCTTAGTTTATTATCATATTTTCGTAAAATCCTATTCAATTCATTTCGTGCCTTTTTCTGTATCCCCTCATTCATCGCCATTTCGAATAATGCAAAACTAATCGTTGTTGAAGTCGTTTCAAAACCGGCTAGAAAGAATATAAACGCTTGCGCCGCAATCTCGTTGAGCGTTAATGCGTTTTCGTTATCTTTACGCAATTGCATTAAAATTTGTAGGAAATCGGGACGTGAAAAATCGTATTTCTCACGATACGTGACCGTATCTTCGACAACTTGTTGAAAGAAGCGCGATACGGATGGCGCAAACACGCTTAAACGTAGAATTTGCGCTAATTTCGGCAGACTTCTTATAATCACCATTTTGAATGCGTCTAATGGTGTTTGCGTGAACGCGCGTTTGCCCATTAAGCGAAATTCCGCATTCGGATTCTTTAAACTATTGCAATCGATACCGAACGCACATGAGCCGATCACGTCGGTTGTAAAACGCGCCAAAACGTCTTTAATATCAACGTGATTCGAATCGAGCGCTATTAATCGATCCAATAATGCTGTCATTTCATTGCCGCAACTGTACATCGCATCGAACATGTATTTAATTTTACCTGAGGTAAAAGCGGGCGTTAATTTAGCGCGTAACGTCTTCCACTTTTGACCTGACAGCGAGAATAAATGTGCGCTCACCGGATCATTTATTTCATCGTAATAAATACCGCGATCATTGAAATGCTTAAAATCTTTACTTAAAATGCATTTTATCAGGTAGGCGTCGATCGGCAGGAATACTTTACGACTGAAAAAGTATAGGCCCGCATATTTATGCCCTTTCGTCTTCATTTCCTCATATATTTCACACACTTTATCGTTAACACTCTCGCTACGAAAGATGATTTTGCGAACGTTTCCAAATGGAAATGAAGGCGGCTGTGTGGCGACATTACGCTTCCGCCAATAATTAAACGAATTTTTATAATATATGTATACTAATAGAATCACAACACTTATGATAATAAACATCTTTTTCTTTAAAGGGTCCTGTTGAGATGCGAGCGGAATTGGAACGCTTACAAAGCACTTGTTGCGGCTTACAAAAGGAAAATTTGCGTTTGGAAGCGGAGAATTTGGAGTCGCGTTTGGATTTAGAGAAGTCTTGCAAGGAGTTGCCGCATCTTCGCGAACAATTAGCACATTTGGAGACGTAAGTCATATGACTATAAATTTTTATGCATTATTTTCTTCTACTTCCATTTCTACTTTTTCTACATTTGAGAAAGTAGACTATTTCTCTAATGCGTGCATTTTTCCATTTATTTTAATGCACATTTAGATTGCGAGAGTGGGGAAGGGAAATTATGTTCTGCTTTCTACTTTTTTCCATCAATTTTATTGTTAAGATAATCGCGCGCTTTCAAAGTTTTAACTACTCCTTCCTTTTTAAAGAAAAAAATGCTTTGTTCTGTTAGTTAGTTGGTGTAATGATGAATAGAACTTTCCTAATTAAAACTTGTTGCTTCTTACTAACAATTACAAGTCTTAGCAATCACAATAATTAACAAATCAAATAAAAAAAATTTGTTCATTTTAGTTATACTGAAGCATTAAAAGCGGAAAATGCTCAATTTGAAAATATGCAGCATCAAGTAACAAATGCCGGTGACCATTCCGATTTGAATAAACAACAGCCCCATCCCAATAGTACTAAGCGTGTTGCACAATTAGAACGGACCGTTTTTCTATTGAAACGTATCGTTGAGAAATTGCAGGTTGAGAATAAGCGGCTTTTAGGGATCGGTATTAATGGCCGGGAAACGGTAGCGTCTGATCGTTGGGTATGTTTTTCTTTCATTTTGCTGCATACACAACATTTTAATTAACTTTATTCAACATATGCGTTTCTTGTTATCATTGTGCAGCATTCTTCGGAGCGATTGAGACGCGACAATGCACGTATGAAGGAGCAGAATGTAGAGCACTTGAAACGGATTGCACGTTTAGAGAAGGAGCTGCAGGAGGCACGCACTAATCGTACTAATGTCGTTGAATTGGAAAATGTTAAAGAGGAATTACAGCAAAAGGTCGATCTATTAAGTAAAGTTAAAGTGCTTTTGCATAAAGCGGCTGCCAAAGAAAAGGCATTATTGGAGCAGGTAGGTCTACTTCAATATCATTCAATATTTTCCCTAGCAATTTTTTTTGTCTTATTAGATATCATCCTTAAAGGGGAATTCATAAAGAGCAATCACCTTGAAGTTCATCGTCATGGCGATGATGCTAGTCAAGAGGAAGGAATTTAATTATTTTTTTTCCAATAATTAACATTTTACAATTTATCTATTTTTAATTATATATTGATGATTATAGGTTAAGTAATAAGTCAATTCTTTTATAATAATCATTTTATATGCATAATAAACTATATTTAAACAATTTAATGAAGAAAAATTAACTTGGAAAGTGACTTAAGTCACATAGATACTTAAAAGTAATAAATTGTTTTACACAAACAAATTATCTTTTGGAAATGCCAAAGATAAATATTAATTTATTTCTATGCACACAGAAGAAAATTCTGTTGATATAATTTCTTCAAAAATAAACACGCCGTTAGTTGACTTAAGTGAAATAGTGCGATACTGACTTTCATTGTATATTTTTTATATTATTAATTTGTTTAATTTAATCAATATTGTCATAGGGTCTGAATTGATATGTCAAATTAATATGCACAAGGTCAGAACGAGCGATAAACCGCTTACATTTGTTATGTGTGTTGTAAACCTCGTTCAGCTTTCTATCTATAGTACGACGCGTGGTAAATTGATCTCACTGAAACCTCAATCATAATGGCTTTAAATAACCTGTGCCTTAATCAATTGCGTATAATAAAAAGCGAAATACGTTTACTACAACATGTTACATCACATCGCACTCACTTTACATATCATCCGGATCAAACAACGCCAGTAAAAGGTAAAAATTAGTTATTGTTGGAACACATGTGACATGTAAGCATAGAATTTAAGTCAACATTTAAGTCAACTTAAGCGCATGCGTTAGATACATGCGCGTCTAATTCAAAATATGTATTCACTTCGCAGGAGCTACAATCAAATTGAATATGTTTCAAGCGATTAATAATGCGTTAGATATTGCTTTGAAAACGGATAAGACAGCTTTAGTATTTGGTGAGGATGTCGCATTCGGCGGTGTTTTTCGATGCACGATGGGCTTGCAGAATAAGTATGGTAAAGAGCGCGTTTTTAATACGCCGCTCTGCGAACAGGGTATTGCAGGATTTGCGATTGGTGTGGCAAATGTCGGTTCCACTGCAATCGCTGAAATACAGTTTGCTGATTATATATTTCCAGCGTTTGATCAAGTAAGCTCTTTACATCTAAGAAATTAATTTCTGGCTCAACATCAAAGGGTTTACAACGTTCAGATATATTACAAAATGAGAATTTCTAGATTACGGTTGAAATGAAACTTCTAATGTGTACATTATGGCAATTTTCAAAATTAATCTAATACGTACTGTCAAAATACTAAACATATTTTCTATTGAAATACAGTCAAAGAAATGGGGACGGAGAAAATTTGAGATATAGAAAAATTCAAGTTATAGAACAATTAGAGTTATTCCAAACTTTTTCCATATTTCCATAATTCGAATATTTGTTTAGTGCCCCTTGCCGATCCGATTTCTTTCATTAATTTTTTTAATAAAACGTAAAGAAATAAGCAAAATATTGTTGAACTTAAAACAATATTTTTAAAAAATTAATAATTTTTACTAAAATATGAGCATATATTTAAAAAATACAGTAAATCTTCCCTAAATCGAAATTTTATAGAAATTTAATTTTTTTATATATCTCCTATTCCATAACTCAAATATGTTCAGAGGCCGTTAGTGCTTCGACTTAGAGAAGTCCTACATTAATTCTTTTAGTGAAACTTAAATAAATAAACAAAATATTGTCAAATTAAATTAATATTTTAAAAATTAATACAGTAAATTTCAGTAGAACTTCTATAAGTAAAATTTTTAAAGAAATATAAATTTTGCCTACATCTCTAATTCTATTACTCGAATAAACTTCTAATGTGTACATTATGGCAATTTTCAAAATTAATCTAATACGTACTGTCAAAATACTAAACATATTTTCTATTGAAATACAAGTCAAAGAAGTGGGGACGGAGAAAATTTGAGATATAGAAAAATTCGAGTCATAGAACAATTAGAGTTATTCCAAACTTCGAGTTATAGTTTTAGTACATGTTTGTTTTTTTAATTTCAAGATAAAGGAAATTTTGAGTTAGAAATTCAAAAAATACAATCGATTTTGAGGCACAAATATCTTTTTTAAACTTCGACTTATAGAAAACTTTGAAATATAAAAAAATATGTACACTAAACATATTTTCTATTGAAATACATGTCAAAGAAGTGGGGACGGAGAAAATTTGAGATATAGAAAAATTCGAGTTATAGAACAATTAGAGTTATTCCAAACTTCGAGTTATAAAAAACTTTTATCTTTTAAAAATAAATTTGTGCCTTAAAATCACTATATAGTACATGTTTTTTTTTTAATCTCAAGATAAAGGAAATTTTGAGTTCAAAATTTAAAAAATACAATCGATTTTGAGGCACAAATATCTTTTTTAAACTTCGACTTATAGAAAACTTTGAAATATAAAAAAATATGTACACTAAACATATTTTCTATTCAAATACAAGTCAAAGAAATGGGGACGGAGAAAATTTGAGATATAGAAAAATTCGAGTCATAGAACAATTAGAGTTATTCCAAACTTCGAGTTATAAAAAACTTTTATCTTTTAAAAATAATTTTGTGCCTTAAAATCACTATATAGTACATGTTTGTTTTTTTAATTTCAATATAAAGGAAATTTTGAGTTCGAAATTTAAAAAATACCATCGATTTTGAGGCACAAATATCTTTTTTAAACTTCTACTTATAGAAAACTTTGAAATATAAATAAATATGTACAAGCAATTTTGAGGCACTTTTTTTTTTATATTTCGAGATAAAAAACTTCGAATTATGGAAGGTTGTTGATATAATTAATGAATTTTTTTATAGCTAGTAAATGAAGCAGCAAAATATCGATACCGAAGCGGCAATCAATTTAATTGTGGCAGTTTGACGGTTCGTGCACCATGTGGAGCTGTAGGTCATGGTGCACTATATCATTCTCAAAGTCCAGAGGGATACTTTGCTCACACACCTGGTCTCAAGGTATACACATATATTAAAATTCCAGCCAGTGAGCATGCAATTAAAATAATGGAAATGCTTAATGTGTTGCATACGACTCGGGAGAATTCTTCTAGTTAAAATGTACAATATTCATTGTAGATTGTTGTACCCCGCGGTCCAATTAAAGCGAAAGGACTTTTATTAGGATGCATTAAAGATCCAGATCCGTGTATTGTTTTAGAGCCGAAAACGCTTTATAGGGCTGCTGTTGAGGAGGTGCCTGAAGGCGAATATTCACTGCCATTAGGACAAGCGGATGTTTTACGCGAAGGTAAAATTACATTTAATTAATTGACTATAATATATGGTATGAAAATAGGTGATAATGTAACGCTAATTGGCTGGGGAACGCAAATACACGTTTTGCTGGAAGTAGCCGAATTGGCGCAGAAAAATTTTGGCGTTCAGTGTGACGTCATTGATCTAGTTTCAATTCTACCATGGGACAAAGAAACTGTGTGTGAGGTAATATAAATTTTATTAGTTTTTACCAATGGCGTAGCTAGAATTTCAATCTAGGAGGGGACAAATTTAAATTAGTATGTTTTATCGACAAATTTAACTTGAAGAAATCAAACATGATTTGGGGAGGCGAATTTTCCCACTTCACCCCCATCTACGTCTATGCATTTTACTATCAAAACAAACTTTTTAATATGTTTACTTTGTAATTTTGAGTCAACTAAAATATTTTTATGATTCGCTATAAATGCATCAACATTGTTTAATGAAAAACTGATTAAAAAAAATTTACATTTTTTCCCCATCTATTTTAATAGAACGCGAAACTGTTCGATGCAAACATGTTACTATAATGACATTGACAATTAATCTAACCTGAAATTTGATTAATGTAATATGTACATGACAGATGCAATAACCTAAAATATTAGAAACAAGTCATTGTCTAAGTGACATTGACAGATAATATAACCTATGATACATTAAAATTTCATTCATTCTATTTGATTGATTCACTTTGAAAATTAATTAATGTTCATTATAACTTTTAATTTGATTAAAACTTTGTTTTACTGCCTATTAGTACAAAACGGTTAATAGTAAAAAATAGAATCAATAAATAATTGGATTATAAACTTCATATATTCGACAAGTTGATAGTTTAAAGCTGATAGCTATTTAATGCTTACAAAGCATCGATTTTTTTCTGCAATGTAAAACTTTTCCTGAGAAATGAACTTTTACATTTCTCAATACGAATTAATGGAAAATTTATAATGAATTCAAATAAAACCTTCGCTCCCATAATAATATAGTTTATAGTTATTGAAATAATAATATATATAGTCTGGTATTAAACGGCTGGACAATAATTTCGCGCAAAAATGTTACGATATCTCCCCATATACATATTTTATACAATTTCATTGCTTACTATACGCGCAAACATTTATTATTTTATTTTTTATCATCATCATGTTGCACACACAGTCTGTGAAGAAAACTGGGCGTGTTTTGATAGCGCATGAAGCTCCTTTAACTGCTGGTTTCGGTGCTGAACTTGCTGCAACAATACAAGTAAGTTTTGCACATTTATGTTTACATAAAATATTTATGATTTTTTTTTAAATTGCAGAAAGAATGCTTTTTGCATTTGGAGGCGCCTGTATCGAGAGTGACTGGTTTTGATACTCCATTTCCTCATATATTCGAACCATTCTATATTCCTGATAAATGGAGATGTTTGCAGGGCATTAAAGATCTGCTAAATTACTAATTAATTTGTTACATTAATTGTTCAATGATTTTGGATTGAATTTGCTAATAAATTGTTGATTTTTCTTAGATCCATTTTTTCCATTCCATTCAATTATTTGCTATTTTTTAATAACGTTCGTTAAAATATGAGCATACAACTAAAATATATAAGTATAGTAAATCTTCTCTAACTAGATCCTCCTTCTAGCATTGTTAAAGAAATATATTTTTTTGCTTATCTAGAATACCATAACTCTTAACATAATTCAGTGCCCCTTGTCGGTTCGATTTCTTTCATTATTTTTTTTTGTTAAACTTAAGGAAATAAGCAAAATATTGTCAAACAAATATGAGCATACAACTAAAATAGATATAGTAAATCTTCTCTAAGTAGATCTTCCTTCTATAAGTCGCATTGTTAAAGAAATATGTATAATTTTTTCCATGTCTAGAATATCATAACTCGGATATTTGTTTAGTGCCCCTTGCCGATCCGATTTCTTTCATTAATGTTTTTAGTTAAACTTAAAGAAATAACCGAAATATGGTTGAACTTAAAAAATTATTTTTAAAAAATTAATAATTTTTACTAAAATTGAGCATATAATTAAAAAATACAGTAAATGTTCCCTAAATCGAAATTTTATGTATTGAATTTTTATAGACATTTAATTTTTTTATATATCTCCTATTCCATAACCCAAATATGTTCAGAGGCCGTTAGTGCTTCCACTTAGAGAAGAACTACATTAATTATTTTAGTGAAACTTAAATAAATAAACAAAATATTGTCAAATTAAATTAATATTTTAAAAATTAATAATTTTTATTAAAATATGAGCATATTACTAACAAATACAGTAAATCTTTCCTTAGTAGAACTTCTATAAGTCGAATTTTTAACGAAATATAAATTTTGTTTATATCTCCAATTTTTTTACTCGAATAAATTTGTTCAGTGTTGCTAGATGTTTCGATTTAGGGAAGTTTTTCATTAATATTTTCATATTAAACTTAAATAAATAAACAAACTATTGTCAAATTAAATTAATATTTTAAAAATTAATAATTTTTAGTAAAATATGAGCATATAACTTAAAAATACAGTAAGTCTTCCTTAAATCAAAATTTTATGAGTTGAATTTTTATAGAATTTTAATTTTTGCTATGTCTCCTATTCTATAACCCAAATATGTTCAATGGCCCTTAATATTTCGACTTAGACAAGTCCTACATTAATTCTTTGAGTGAAACTTAAATAAATAAACAAAACATTGTCAAAATTCCATTAATATTTTAAAAAATTTATTAAAATATTAATATAAGAGCATATAACTAAAAAATACAGTAAGTCTTCCTTAAATCAAAATTATATGAGTTGAATTTTTATAGAAATTTAATTTTTTCTATGTCTCCTATTCTATAACCCAAATATGTTCAATGGCCCTTAATACTTCGACTTAGACAAGTTCTACATTAATTCTTTGAGTGAAACTTAAATAAATAAACAAACCATTGTCAAAATTAAATTAATATTTAAAAATATTTATTAAAATATTAAAATAAGAGCATATAACTAAAAAATACAGTAAGTCTTCCTTAAATCAAAATTATATGAGTTGAATTTTTATAGAAATTTA
>JAODFZ020008468.1:0-29006 GCA_027574845.2 Deinopsis erosa
TGGGTCGCGAGCGAATGTTAAGTGAGCCCTAATAGGCGATTCGCCCTTGTATAAGACATGACTCGCCACTACGGACTCATCTTACCATATCCTCCCATCATATTCTCCCATACATTCTGCCACATCTTAGCATTATCAATATTAATGCCCTCTTTTCTCAGCAAAAAGGTGGGTCCCAAGATTACAAATTTTTGTTAGATGGGTCGGAGCCCAGTCAACTTTGGGAACCACTGTATTAAGGTATTGGTAGGATTTATTGGAGACAATTGTATTTTAGTTGTTTCTAGTGGTTCGTGTAAGGACAAAAAATTGAAATACTTAATTTTTTTACATTGATATATACAATATGTCAAGTAACTATATAGCTATTTAAAGATAAATAAAGACTTATTCAACTATGTATTTGAAATAAAAATTAAGAGGATGTATGCACTTTGTGCAATGGACAAAAACTTTTAAAAGTTATTGCAAGCCATTCAAAAACTACTTACTCTTATGTTACATTCATTTCCATATTATTTATAGTAGGAGCAAACAGCTTATATAAATCTCAGCAAGTTATTTATTACCTCAATTTAAGCTTCATTACAATTAGAAAGAAATTTAAAGCAATACCAATAAACTAATTCATAAATTAAAATTGAAATCGTCTGCTATGCATATATAAATAGAATGTAATATAATAATAGTAAGGAATATATTGAAAGCTCTCGAAGCAAATTGCTTCAAGTTTTCGTTGGATTTTATGTAAAGAGCATACAACAAGTTGTGACATGTTTTGTTGGCAAATAGTTTGAGTAAAACTTTTCAAAAGCATTATGCTGGCTTGTTAATTAATGAATTGTTTATTAAGTTGCGCTGCCGTTGTTCGTTCTGTTGCTGTTGCTGTTGGTGGTATAGAGATTGTTGTTATAATGATGTTCTTGTTTTGGTGAAGTTCGTTGTTGAGGATGAAACACATCATAATTGGGGAAGCATGTGTTTGAGCATGTTTGGCGTCCCGAGAGCAGGTCGGCGCCGGTCCTCGCCGGACGGCGCGCCACTTTTACGTCGCCCACCCCACTAACCGTACAATTCGAAACTGTCTTTGTTCCTTGAACTTATTCTGGAGTGTATACGGGTATGACACATTATTTTGCAGGTGTTTTAATACATACATTTAACACACAGGTAGCTCAACGTATCTTTCTATTCTTCAACACCTTTCTCACCCCTTTTTCTATTCATTCAGGACATTTACCAAAAAAAAACAACAGAGAAACGTAACAGATATCAGTTTTACCCACTCATTGAACCATTCTATTCTGCATATCTCACATTTCTACCATTATGTCTTTTATATAAGTATGTACAGGTATTCCTTTAGTTAGTTAGAGTGTAGTTTATCTGAGATTTGTAAGTGACTATAACTTTTTGCATGTGTGATAATTGAGTAGTGTTTGCTAGAAAGAGAGTAAGGCATTGACACCCACAAATTACGAGCAGTGTCTGCACTCTCTGGTGTTCATCAAACATAAACAGGTTCTGTAAATGTAAATTGCAAATGGGCGTCACAATTTCATTATATGTATATATTCAAGCATAGACACACATATCCACACAATAAAAAGCCTTCCGTAGAAATTCTCCTCTCCTATGAAAATGTTGGTTAGCAAGTTCGCTCGTTCACTGTTAATTTAGCAATTCTTGACATTTTAATATCATATGTATAATCAGTATGATATATGCTTAATATTTATTTAAATGTAAGCAACTGATTTAATTTAAAATCGTGGTCGTGTTGTAAGATAACAATCCTGCTGCAAACACTCCATAATTTAATGCAGGTTCCGTTTTTTTCTTTTTCTCTCATTCGTTTCTTTTCTCTTTTCTGACTCTGAGTTGATATTTTTTTTAATGAGGCACGCGTTTGTCTAACTTGTTGAAACAAATGGTCCCATTTGTCGTTGTTCCTATTGTCAGAAAAATGTTAATCAAGAGTCCGGATAACAAACCACACAATTTTTTCTTCTCATTATTCTTTAAAGTGTTCGTCACAGCATAAATAAATTAAATGATAATAGTGAACGTTTCAAGTTCCCATTACTATTTCCAATACATTGATTGCATTACATTGACCGTTCCAACGCCAAGTGTCCAATGGAATTTAAATGTAATTTGATTTATTTATTATAATATTTTTCATTCTTCTGAAAGTGCGCGCGGGGACCATTTTTAAGGGTCGCTCCCTTTTCGCTTAACCAATATTTCAATTCAAATTACGCATAGATGACCATCATCCATAATGTAGTAAAATGTAAATGTGGTCAATCTTTAGCTGATAACCCTTGCGGACTTCCAGTCTGCGTTGCCTCATTTACCGTTTATTCCCCATAATGGTTACCAGATAGCCACAACAGCAATGAATTATTATTTTTGTTTCTGGCAATAAAAATATACTACTATACGACTCTATCCTATATTTATGGTAGTGGACTGCTTCTAATCGAGGGAAATTCTATTGATTTATCAGGTGGAAAACCATATAAAGGAAAATTTATTAAAAGAGACCTCAAAGCATTGAGAAAATGAAAAAAATATTCTACATGTATATAAATAAAAATTGGAAAATTTTGCGAGCATATAATTTATGTTCGTGTCGCATTTTGATTGAATTCTTTATGCACGGGTTAGTCGACACTGAATTATTAATTCAATAATCAATATTAAAAGTCGTCTGCGGTTTAGATGGCAATTTTTCCATCATGATCCATAATGATGACTCGTTAAAACAAGTTTGATCTTATATTTTGACGAAGATGAAGATGTAATTTGCAATGTCCTGTAGTTATTGTCTGTAGTAAATTTGGAGAGCGGTAGGGGTGAGTTATAGTTATGGTTATGGCTTGGGTCGAGATCGACACCGACATTTCGCAGATTACTTTATTATAGCCACCGAGACTGGCCACTCTTACCTCATGGATATGTGAGATGATAGAGCTATAACAACCCCAACCGACAGTTTGCTTCATGTTACGGCAGTTGATTTAAGCAATGCACTTCGCCCTCGCTATTCGATGCCCTTTGTTTCTTTCCGTTACACATAAAACTGGACCAATAAATAATATAACTTGCTGCGAGTATTTATCGGCCACTGGAGTATATTCACTTCAGATAAAAGCAAATCATTCACTCAATAATAAGGTTATTAAACTTTTATTATAATCAAGCAAGATCGTCACATTATAATAAATACCTTCAAATTTTTATAGAAATGCGCGCAATTATTTCTATGGAGTATGAAGGCCGTGGGAATTGGCAGTAGAATTATCGGAAGTGATAATATGCATCGTGTATCGCACACCATACGTGCTGACCACTGAACAGACGCGCTTATCATATTCATATTCCTGTATCATGACTTCAACTCTAGCTTGTTGTGACTTGTTGAGCTTCTCTGCTCGTTTATCTTCATTAATATACGCATCACACCTCCGCATTCACGCATACAGATGTGTAGAGAGAACTCTATGTCATGTAATAAATACACACACACAAACCAACACACACACAAACACACACACACACACACAATTCAAACTTCGATAGTCGAAAAAATCGCATCAATTTTTTTTTACTTAGGGAAGTTTAAGTGTAGTAGAAAATAGAAATGAAAATCACGAAAACTAATCATTTATTAGAAGGGTGGTTATTAAACGAAATTATCGATCAATTAATGCTCGATAATTATACCCTGTTTACATACGGATTGTATTTATGACAAATGACTGTATCTTCGTAATTTATTTTTAATAGCAACTTGTGATATATTGACACTAAAAAAAGGGTAATAATAATAAAGCAACTTTCCAATTAATTTGTGAAAATTCTATTCTAATTCGTTTCTATCATTTATTTTATTATTCTACTACTATACGTTGGTTTTTTTTTCTATTACTATGAAAGAAATATGACAAAATGACTTCCTTCACGTGTATTATAATTAATAAGGGTTGTTTTTGATTGGACTATATATGTACATATGGATTGAGGCAATCAAATGCAATTTGTTTAGTGAAATCATAAAAAAGTCAGCTTTGTAATTGCGTGCTTTCAGTAATCAGTTGTTTTTATTTCTTTTTCCTTTTAATGATTATGATTATTGAACTTAAAACTATAGAAAATATAATATGCATTTAATGTATTACCTTATTAATGTTTAGTATAGATTAGTCAAGGTATGATAAAAAGTATATTTGTTCTAGT
This sequence comes from Deinopsis erosa, assembly GCA_027574845.2. NCBI lineage: Eukaryota > Metazoa > Arthropoda > Insecta > Coleoptera > Staphylinidae > Deinopsis > Deinopsis erosa. The sequence goes on from JAODFZ020008468.1 coordinate 4,246, forward strand.
CAAAAACAAAAAATAATATGCAAGGATATTTAGTTAGATAAAAATCATTAAAACAAGGTTATAAGAATAATTACTAGTAATCTTAGTGTATAATTGAATTTTATGTGATTAGTTTACACTTCATGGAGTTAAATTTTTATAATGCATGTGTAATTACACATTTTGTCTTTGAATATTTGTTTAACTGACTAACACATAAAATATAATATAAGTAGTTTTATGAATAGAAATTACTGACAGACGATTCACTCACAAGTCACAATGATAATATACGTAGTTGTAAATTCTAGTGAACAATTATGTATGTGTAAAGTTTTTGTTTACAAAACAGCAGCACGAAAAAGAAAAAATATTCTATACATACATATATATATTATACGAAATAAAACAAGCGAGCAAGAATTTAAATTTGTCATGTGGAAAATGTTTGAGCGTTGAAGTATTTTTGTAGTGGCTGTAGCGATATGGAATTAATTAGGTTCTGTGTAGTTTCTTTGTTGTGCTAATATTTCATAGTTTTACTACTGTTGGAATATTGCCAAGCACTGTCAATAAAATTTTCTTGTCTATTTTTAAAAATAATATTATAGTGCACTCCTTTGTCTTTGTGTGTTTCAATTTCTATATATGCTCACAATACATACATATACAATCTGGGTTAGAAGAAAATTCGTTATTATAAATACAGCATCCGAGTTATCATCCTCATAAAATATTGCCAAAATGACCCCGATATAGATTAGACATACATACCTCTCTGACTCTCTCGAAGAGACATATAAATCCTCTCGACGATACGTTTTATTATCTTTAAATTGCTACTGGTTCTTCCTTTACACAATACGAACACATTTCATTACAAGCAAAAGCTTTTCCTGCCTCATCACAACGACGAAATCTAAAATCTCTTGACGTAGGTTAGGACGAGTCAACGAACTGCTCATGCATTCTGCAAAAAAAAAACGAACAAATAATAAACAACCACTCACTCTGTATTATAGAACAACAACCCTTTAAAAGATTAATTCATTAAGGTTGTGTTTCATAATGCTTTCAACTATTATCTGCTATAAATCGAGCGTGGTACTAAATTTAAAAAGTCAAGTAATAAAATGGGTGAAACTAAAGTCAAGTTCTAAAACATATGATTCATAACATTGGCATGTCCGGAGTTCGACCACAGACATTCATTGCCTATAGATGGTCATTTAGCAACCCTCAATTAAAATTTTATAAAAATTTTAAAAGCAAAAATTTTAATAATTATACCTGATTGATGTTCTCTGAAATGGACATCAACAACGAGAGAAGGTTATTTACATCGTATTTGTTTTCAACAAAACGACCATTTTTATTTAATTCTATTGTCAGGAAAAAATGCGCAAGTCTTTATATGGGTTAATAACATCAAGAAAACACACGCGATACTCACCACTAATTCTAAAACAATGCATTCCACTAACATTTCCTGATAAATAAAATCAACGACTATATTTCTGTTTATTTATTTGTTTTCTTTCTTTTTCCTTCAGTTGCCATTAAAACTTTGCTGTTTTAATATAAATAATTACAATTCAAATTACATTTACTTAAAACTTTATTTGAAAATATTGCAATTTTATGCAACAAATTCTTGTTTATAATTTATTATGTATTATTATTCTAACTATTTTCATTTTATACATGCAAATTTCTCTATAATTATAAAATATTGCAAAATATTTTCTTCATATAAAAGAAAACCTAATTATTATTTGAAAACTTTTTAAAGCCAATTATTGATAAAATAATTTTGATAGTTCTTAGAAGGAATTTGTTAAACTGCAGCATCTTAAAGACAAACATTTTTTCTTGTATTTTAATTAAAAATTATGCTAATAATCATAAACCTGATTATCACCTTATAAATCAACACACATCTCGCGAATATTTATTAATATATCGCAACATTTAGCAAAGTGTCGTAACAAGACAACATCACTTAAAAATGAAAGATTTATGCAAATTTTATTTATCAGATGTAACAACTAAATCAAGACAAATTTATAATATTATTTTTTTATTATTATTTTTACAAAATGTGGAACGATTATTGCATGATATAGAAAAAATAAATAATTCTTTATGGCTTTGACTCATTTCCGCTTTAAACAAAATGAAAAAAAAATCAGCATAAATACATATTATATTAAAACAGTTTAATACAAAAATTTGCCATGGTACAGACTGCAATTGTAATAAAAGCAATTTTCAAATGAATGCATTTTAAATGATACCATAATATTTTTCTCCACATATGAAAATATAAATAAATAAAATTATTCTTAAACAATGCACATTGCAAGTAATTAGCAGAATAATTAAATGCACTTTTTTTGTAACAAATTTTATATCTGTAGAGTTAATGAAATAAATAAAAAACAAAGCACTTTTAATAAGTATATTATATTATGAATTGCAAATTTAATTAGGTTTCTGTTGTATATATGTTTTTTTATTGCATTAATAAACCTACCTGATGTTATTAAATGCATATAAAAATATATGTTTTATGTATGTTTAAACATACTGTTTATCTTCTTTCTCACTCTCAACAAAAAAAAAATATTTATTAACCAAAATATATGCGATGGATGCAATTAGTTCATAAATAAATGGCATTTTAATATTGATTAATTGAAGCGTTACAAATCTCCAAATAAAAAATAATTGTTTATTAATCATGTTGAATAAAAATTAGTTATTGGTATGAAAATATTCTATTTCTCTATAATTATTGGTGTGTGCATTCACCTGACAGCTCATTCCTGCTGTTACCTGCAGGGTTTAATAAAAAAAACACACACACACACATGCACAGAAGAAAGAAGAATTAAAACAGTCAGGTCATTGAATTTAGCAAAACATGACTCATAATCTACATTAAATTTGTAATACACGCTTTTAAGATGCGTTTTTATTAATTATTTATATTATTCATAAAATGCATAGTTATTTATTCATTCAGTGAATTTTGTAATATGAGTCATCATTTAGCAATACGTATTTAAGATGCGTTTTCATTATATTTCTGTTAGGTTATTAATAATTAATTATTACGTTATGCATTTTAATTTATTTATTTATTAAAAAAAGTGGCACGTGTTTATACTGTGTTTGCTTATCACCTGCTTTATATTCTAAAGGTTATTGGTAACTTACTGACTTAAGACTTCCACCTAACTGTACGTTTTTAATATATGACATTTCATTTGTAAATTATTGATTGATTTTATCGGTTGAATATGAGACACATACAGTGGCGTAGTAATCAAATGCTAGGGGACTCTCTATTAGAAGCAGCTAATTATCAAAAATAAAAACAAAACCAAATTTTTAAACACAGTCAATCCGATTTTCATCAATCTGATGTTCATCAGATAGTGTAATTTACTCATTTATTTTTTAAATAATAAAATAAAAATTCTATTTTCTCAAATAATAAAAACAATTTTTATTATTTATGTAATTTGTTACCTTGTTGCAAAACTAATGTTAAGTGAGTTAATTCACATAAAACGAATGGATTTTTATGTTTTTTTATGGATATGTTTATGTATATTTTAATTAACGGCGGTAAATAAAGGCGTAAACATGTATCTTTGTTTACAACGTCACTCGGCTAGAACGTCATAAAAATCGTATTTCCATGAATGATTCTATAACTACGTTTATATGGGAAGCCGCTTTATTGGGTCAAAAAAAATTGTTCCTTTTTTATAATCTGAAATTATATGTTGCCTTGTGCCCCGAATCGTAATAGTGCGCCACTGCAAATACACACACTCACACACACAAAAAATAATATTCCCTTATCAACTTAAAACAGTTGTGTAATTAAATTTTATTTTATGGTTAAAATTATTATGTTTCTATTTTGCAGACACGTTCACTACATACATACACAATCGATGAATTGAAAGTGCATTTAATTAATAAACAAAGGTAAGATTTAATGAATTTTATGATGAATTGAAATGCAATTTATTATTAAAATTATTTTATGATGCGACGCACAGCTTTATAATATTATATTGCTTAAATCCATTGATTTAAATCCCTGTTGACCATTACTGCATTAAATTAATTAATTTACAATTACATTAAAAATGTTTTAAATTCGAGTATTTACAAACAAATTGGCAATAAATAATTCTGCGAGAATTTACGATTCAATTAATAATAAACTAAAACTAAAATAGACACTCAACGAATCAGTTTTGCATAAAAAAATCGCATTCATTTGTTATTTTATATTATTTATGGGCATTTATTTAGATTGGTATGAAAAGTAGTAAAACAAGTAACACGGAAGCCTTCAAACATTAATTGCAGCATTGATTATCATACACGTAATTTACTTATAATTAATTAACAATAACTTTTATTATATCATTCGAATATGATAATATGATATGTGTATCGTATGTTTAATCAAGTTTTAAATGAATTTAATGTTTTATACTAATTAATTATAAGGTTGAACGAGTTAAAAATCGCGTGTTTGTTTTGCTGACAAAGAAAATTATTTAATTTGTGTTAGAATGTAAGTTATATAGAAATTATTTTATAAATTTTTTTCTTCCAGGAATTATTGTCTAACATTTATTAAAATACCGTGTATTGTTGGAGTTATTGATAGGTGATTAATGAGTCGTAAATGATTTCAAGTAGTTATTGCTGTAATAAAAGCAAATGTATTCAAAAGAAACATTTTTTTTCATTCGATTTATGTTAAACATTATATGATACCCACTAGTTATTCGCCTAGAAATTATGAAAGCACGTGAAGTTGGATGAAACAAGAGAGAACTATAAAATTATTGAGTGGTCATTGTTTGTAAACTCTTTTTTATTATTATTAAGTTATTTACTATGAAATTATATCGTAGAATAAACAACATGGTAATTGAAATCTATTGTCGATTGTAGGATTGTTTGCCTAAAATGTATTTTATGTAATCAAACAATAGCATATTTGGGGCTACTAATTAGAGTAACTAAAAATCAATTGACTGAGACCATTAAAAATATTGGATCAAACTAGCTATGAGAGGGGTTGTTTAAAATGAAAACAAAAATGAAAACGGTTTTTTTATTATTTACAAATAAGGGTGTATTGATTGAACAATGGGTTGTTAAAAATGTGACAAACAAATGTAAGGATAATTATATATTTCTAAGGATAATGGACATCGGTGGGTTTAACGTTGTACGCTATGGTAATATAGTCATTTTTAGTTCTAAAAGTGACATTTCATTAAAAATTCAAGAGACTGGCGATGTGAGAAAGTTTACAGTTTCAATTGATATTTATTTATTTACTTCTACGAAACGTTTATTTCGGCCAAAAAAGGATACACCGCACGATGTAATTATTTTGTAGACAGTACAATGAATGTATGATAACATTTTATTACAGTAGCTTATTACAAATCGAATACAATACACCTTTATACATATTTTATAAATAAATTCTTAATAAATTGTCATTTTTAATGACAGCACCCAACAAACTTTTCTACAGAACATAAAATTTATTATAATTTATAACCACGCCAAGCCATTCCCGACAATAAAATGAAATATTTTTTTTTGACAATTAGATATAAAACTGAATGGTTTTTGTGGCTTTTTAAATATGTATTGTTTTAGTTGTAAACGACAAAGCGAATGATAAAAATAAACGTTTAATTAGTTATCTACCTATAAATGAGTAATGCATTGCCATTTATGCAATGCCATGTCGAAAAATTAAAAAAATTAAACATAAAATTGCTTTGAGAGTTGGTTTGTATAATGAAATAGGTTCGCATTGTGAAGGAATGACTAATACGGCAAGTATTGAGTTAAAAGAGTCACTTGATGCCCTATTTAGGTATAAATTTGGTTTTCAATCCCATATGAGTAAATAGAAACCTTTTTTTTGTGAAATGGCACAATAGCCATTTAAGGGACCGACAGGAGCCCCATTTTCTAGGGTCAACGACTTGATTTAGACCACCCTGAGCTCGTAAAATTTGTCTCACTTGTCTTCGATCATTTTTCACACTTCATCCCTTATAGAAATTTATTACAGTAATTGTTTTTCTACTACAAGATTATTCTTATCTGTAATTTAATAATTTTTTTTAGTACTCAACGTTTTTAATTACATTTAGCAAATGGAATGCATTTCCACATGTTACTCATGTCTATTTATAATTTTTCTTGCCCTATTTGTCTAAAAGCACGTGACATTGAGGAAATAGGAGTCTCTTTGTTGGTGTAAAAAATTATAGCAATTTTTCAATGTTTTTAATATATGTAATGTAATTTAAAAATTGTAATTAGTTTTTGTTGGAAACGACATTCTGATAAGTTAGCGCTGATTGATATAGACCAAAAATAGTGCATGGAGTGTGACTAAAGGAAAAAATTTAAGTGGAAAATTGATGTAATGTTGATGGGATGGATAAGTGGAACTTTTTCATTTTCTCTTTGTATTATATCGGTTAGATGCGTGATTGCGATCAGTCAATATTTGTTCTAATAACACATATCTCGTTTTTTTTTTAGGGAAAGCAATTTCTGTTCTCACATATATATATATGGTTAAGTAAAGTGTTAGGATGGAATGTGTTTTATCGATTGGTATGATTCGTGTGACAAAGAATGTAACGATTTTTCTATATACACATACAAACATATAAGAGAGTATTGTTTAGAATCACGCAATTTTCTAAATTCATCATAGTAATAATAAGATCGATTGAAAACATTCTTCGAGTTTTCCACGGAAGCTCACATTCCATTCTCATGAATCCAACAATTTCTCGTTCTAACATGACAAATCTACATGCATATTTTACTCCCGCATTTCTATTATGGAAAATATATAAATATGCTTTTAAAGCAGCGTACAATAATAGGTTGTTTGTGACAGGAGATAAGTCAATGTTGTAAATCAGAGTTGGAAGTTGCGCTTATATTTGCTGCTATCTGTACAGTGTATGTATTAACGGTGGGGTTTTACCTCAGACTGACAGCCTTCCCTCGGGATGTCAGGTCCCTCATCGTTACATAATCTCCTAATCCTGGATGATACCCAATCCGATCCACACAATTTTTTAACTTTCGATTCAAAATTACATTTTCAAAAGATAATCATTATTACGAGCAAATTCCACTTGCAATGCGTTTTGATTTATACTGTCAATCATTCATTCATCCCTCATCAAAATTCACCTACATTTTTATGTCGGTGTATTTTTTTAATGATTTTTTTATGTTGTTGTTCTAATTTTATTATGGCATAGGGGTGCAATAATTAGGTCTAATGAGCGGATCACAATGAGTGACTCTTGGTTGGACAGGCACTTGCAATTTTAGTATCATTATGAGTGCCCTTTGAAGCGTATTGTGCGGTGTGGTGAATTTAGGAGGACATTAGGGATTAGATATTTTTTGTCCGAACATTAATAAGGCCGGAAAAATATAGTTACGGTAAAATATACGTCCGTCGGGGATGTCTCTGGTTGATTTTTTTGTTTTAATTAGAAAATTATAACGAGATAATTGAACCATTTTGGGGTAGTTTAATTAAAAATTACTCGAACCGTATTAATCGTAATGATAAAGGAGGGTTGCACTTGTACATGCACTTGAAAAAGTTAGGAACGACTGATCTAATAATAAATGGTTTCAATTTGGCACCCTCTATATGTGCAACTGGAGAAGAGTGTAAATAATAAAAGTGCTCGTAGCAACACTATCGACCAGATAAACGTATGATTGAGAAGCTTCTCCCTGCCCGAGGGACATATTCCGCTTGTCACATTTCTTCCATTGTGATGATAGAAGAGCCGCAAATAAATGTGACCACTTGACACCCCAAACACAATGACAAGAGGTGCAGTAACAGTATTTGCCGTTTTCATATCATACTTGAGCTTTGAAGCATTGCCGAACTCATTTCCATATATCTTGAAGGGAAATGAAATATGATTGAGCATCCCATTCACTTTAACTAGATGTAAATTATTCTTGTTTTTTTCTACCTATCTAGTTTTGTTTTGTAAATATAAAAATTTGCATATAGGTAATGCCTGCACTCCGGGAATGCTCGTTTGTTGGGGAGTTGCATTGAGGGTCTTAACGATAGCTATTTTTAACAATTGTGGTGATATGATCCGGAGCCGGAACGCATTACGGGTCATCTATATCCAAATGACGAGACTTCATCAAGACCGAGCGCAGAAAGACGCTCAGATTCGTTTACTTGTCTGTTCAATATTCAATCTACGCATCATTGCATGCTCAATGTTGAGCACTCAACACTTGTTATTGTTTACTTTACTCGGTCTCTTCGCTCCACACACAATTACCGTCTGCAATTTGCACATTTTATCAAAACTTTTCCATCTACAAATAGCTCGAATTTCTTATTCAATATTCCACTGAACTAGTCCTAGTGCACCACTAACATCGTGAATAGTAGTGTTGCAGGTCACTTGTAATATTATACTTATTATACAGCGTATAGGGGAAAGAGGTTGTGTACTCGTTACGATCTAAGCGGGACTTCCACTTTTACAACTTTCAGAGGTTTATATCTCGTTATAATGCGATGTATTAGACTTTAAAATGTTCTCTTTACTGCATTATTTTATAAACATTGCCCCACGACTATTAAACAAAGAGTTTCAAAATGCCATATACTTTTATGGTTATTGAACGGCAAATCCAATTTTTGGGGCTATTTAAGACGTTCAGAAGCTGTGAGAAGAATATGCAGAGTGACATTTACGACAATCTGAAAAGATTTTATGATTGCGATTTTTTTAAATATTAACTTAGTTTAACTTTCAAAAAAAACTTCAAGTCAATTATTCAAGTATTGTTCTGTGTGATGATCACTCATAATTCACTAACTGATTTTTAAAATGTGTGTATACTACCTGAATCACCCTAGCGATTAGGGCACCGACGACAGGTCGTATGCAAAATATCAGCAAACATTACCCTGCCATTAATAATATAATATAACACTCTTGATGATCATTAACAGTTTGTTAACAATGGTTGTTAGAATCATTATTCAATCCTGGCACAAATGTAAATATAAGTAAACAGAAAAAAAGCGTGTGAGTTTACTTCCGCATGAATTCACAGAAGATAATTAATAATTTTTGATAATAGGTTTACTATTTTGCGTATATTCAACCATCTAACTTTATACGCATTTATGAACAATTTCCAATTAACTCTTTCTGATAATCTTTGCTTCTAATTACAAACGAGAATAGGCTTAAATTGGCTCGTGCAGAATTTTAACCCCCCAATTACTGAGTGGCAGATCGTAACTGGTTCGATGATTGCATGCAGATTGAGTGTCAAAACGGCAGAGTTGCTACCGGCCACGCGCTCCATTTATCATTCCACATTTCGTTTTAAAGCTTCTGTCTGTCTGTCTGTATAATAATCTTTCCTTTTCTTTTTTCATCTTCCTCAGATTCTTTCAATTGTTTTCGTTTATTCGCTTTAAGTAATCGTTTTAATCATGCTGCGTGAATTCTAATTAGCAGCCAAAGGTATCGATCATTAGAATACAAAGTGCAGACTTAGATTTGCCGTTAGCCACCTAACAAACTCCGTGATCGTTCAGGTACGAAATTGAAAGTCACTTGCATCTGGATTACTTTAAAGTCTTTGTTAATTACACGCTTACAATTTTGAGATGCTTCCACTTTATGTACAAAGAAAGCGAGCCCGCGGATTATTTTTAATATAGATTTCTTAATGCACCCTTTCCTGTTTTCAAATTTGAAACACTCAACTAACAATGATACATAATTTGCCTACAAAGACATCACTTTATATACCCTCCTAAAAGCACTTCTTATATAAATCAACATGCAAATTGTTAGAGCGCGCCTATTGTATTTTCACTTCGCCCATTACATATAAAGCTGACCATTAGTCTAGATTCAAAACGATCTTTTAACGCAACTACACACTAAGGCTGAGGAGATGTTTTACATCTTCACTATTTTATATGTATGTAGTTTAGTTAAACTTGCAAATTACTTTAGGTCTTATCAATTCAAGAACAATATAACAAAGCGTTCCTTCCATTAGACAAAAGATACATTAAGGGATGACTCTACTGAATTTACTGTAATTATTTGTAACCTAGACTGAAATGCTTTCCTACATATTAGATATTGCACATACACACACACACACACACACATACACGTAAGCACCTAAGTGTGTTAGGTGTGAGAATATTTTAGAGTAGGCAAGCAATCGACATCTTAAATTACTCTAATCTGTTAACTCACGAAATTGGTTTACATTTTAATTAATTAAAGAAAATTATTTAATTTGATACAAATTATTTGAATATTTTGAAGAACGTTCAGCATAACCAGTTAATAATCTCTAAAGAACACGTGTTGATTTTGCTGAGATGGTATCGGAGTGGCCAACCATCCCAGACCTCTTTTGCCCTGCTTATATATCAAGTGTTTAGCTCCGAGAATTTTCTGACCATTTCTTGGAAACGAGACCAGCCTGTAAAGCAGGTGTTGCATGGGTTGTTTACAACCATAAAAGTTAAATAGAATTTAAGGGTCTTGCTTTTTCCTATTTCTTTCAACTACGATTAACATAAAATGCACATGTGTTCTTCATCTACCAACCACCATTTATCAACACACAACAATTTTCACATAACACGTTCTGTAATTGGAATTGAATAAACGTTTTATGAGTTTTTGCTTTATTCTATTAACACTCGAAGGATATATAAATGTGGAATGTAGATGATTCATGTGTGTAATGAAAGATTATTTATTTATAATAACCGTTGTTTAAATATATTTTGCTATACGCACACATTGTCCACTAGAAATGATCAGCGGCCGTTAGTTTGATGGTTGTTGGATGAAAAGCATCCTAAAATGAGTCAAACTTGTGGTCAAGGACAACAGCTATCTAATATCATCTAGCGATCTATCTAACGAGTAGACCGGACTGGTATTATAGAAAAAAATGCAATGCTTACGAATGAATCATAGACCCATATACCATTTTACAGTGCTACCTGCCAATGAATAATTTTGTGAAAACTTTTCTCTCTCTCTCTCTCTCTCTCTCTCTCTCTCTCTCTCTCTCTCGCTCTCTTGCTCTCTCTTCTAGTCCACGCTCGCTTTCTATGTGGGTTGAATTAAAATTTATGTTAGCAGCCTAAAATGCGTTTTATTTTTTGCGATTTCTTTTCCTATTTGGGATGTATATTAGATGACCGTTGTCCTTGGACGGACATGTTGATGGTTGAGTCATTCTGCGACGCTCTCTTGTAGTGGATGTCTACGAATAGTCTGCAAGTTGCAGGTGAGTCACCCTAAGCAAGGGACCATGAGCAGGTAGATCGGATCATCGATGCATTGACAACGCATTAAATTCTCTTCAGTTGTTATAACAATAGATTATCCTAAAAAATGGATTTTTATGCGTGTGCAATCCTGCATGTCACTTCCGACGTGTAGGGGATCTGTTTTAGTTATTCCCATTTTCTCTCATGTTGAAAGTTGGCAGACTTTTTCCGAGCCGCTTCTTCAAATCATTTATCTTGGTTTGTTACTTTTATATCTACTTATCCGGTCAACGTACAGCCGCAGCCACCTAATGCATCTCTAATATCATTTGTCTTAGAGATGGGAGAATTTCCCTCACTTTATCTTATTGATAATGGTGAAGACTATAAAAGCACATGTATGTATACATAGACATGAATAGACATTGCAAACAACAATTTATTATCAGAATTTCTCAAAATCACGATGTTGCTTTCTAATCGAAACCATTACCAAACAAGCCTTTCAACCTAACAACATTTGAAGTCATTTTAAATCGGGACAGGGGTCGGGGAATCGACCCTAGGCGTAAATGTTTATTCTCTATTCATTAGCGGTGGGCTGCACGCACATGTCTCATTATGCTTCTGCGTCTTCCAAGAGATATTTATTTTATTTACAAATTATCAAAATATTCATATTTCAAACACGTGTCGATAAATAAAAATTGCATTGAATCAACATCACACAAACTATTGTGGTTTATTAAGTGAAACGGTTAAGTGGAAGAAGAAGGATTTGGCCTTGGTTCTTTGTCTATTAATTTCAGACGGATGGTAAGCAAGTAGTTCGCACAACTTGAACTACCATATTCGTTTCTGAGGAAGCACCAAGCTTTGCTCGTTCTTCCTACACAAATAAATCGTGATAAATAAATTTTAAAAGTGTAACAAGTCAATGCTGACCACAAACAAACTTATACATTTGAATAGCGCCCGAACAAATTTTTTGACCACCCCTCAAAACATAATATCGCCCCTCAAAAAAAATGCTGGGCCCTTTACAGCACTTCCTTTTTTTTTAATTGTACATGCTATTATTTAAATTAAATTAAATTTCCAAATTGAAATTGTTTAATTTTAAGCCTATCACAGCTCTGCCCCCAGAGTTTTATTTTATTTAAAATTTTACACAATATTATTTAAATTAAATTAAATTCGCAAATTAAAATTGTTTAATTTTAAGCCCTTCACAGCTCTGCCCTCAGAGTTTTTTTTTTATTTTAAATTTTACACAATATTATTTAAATTAATTTAAATTCCCAAATTGAAATTGTTTAATTTTAAGCCCTTCACAGCTCTGCCCCCAGAGTTTTTTTTTATTTTAAATTTTACACAATATTATTTAAATTAAATTAAATTTCCAAATTGAGATTGCGTAAATAAATTAATGAATTTTTAATTTTTAGGCCCTCTACAGTTCTGCCCCCAGAGTAGTTTTTTTTTTATCTTAAATTTTTATTGTTTAAATAACATTAAATTTCGAAACTAAAATTGTGTAAAAAATGTTAATGAATTGTCAATTTTGGTCCCTTAAATTTTAGACAATATTGTTTATAAAATTGTGTAAATAAAGTGAAATTAATTGTCAATTTTGGAATAATAATTTATTGCTGTTCATTATTCATATTAATTAAATGATCTAAATTTATGTAAAGTAGCTGAAAGAATAGTTGCATAACAACTTTTTGTGTTATTATTTTTGGGTACGAGTAATGAGTACAATACGCTGGAGGGGTTCTTCACCTGATTTTATAGTCTGAGCTCTAGTGACTTCTAGTCACGATTACTTTGATCATTATCTCTACAATTTAACATATAATCATATTAATACTTTTCTTATAAAAAAACTATCGCTCAAAATTTCAGTTTCCAACCAGTTCTACGTCATAATGTTATCTTAACACAAATTACAATTAACTTGAGCAGAGCATGTAATAATTGGTGCGTGTTTTCCTCATTTTGAATCAAGCTAGTGCGTAAAGCTGATATATTTTTTGGAAATAGGAAATCATAGTGACACATATCGATAATGATTTACACACAAATGTCAAAGACCTATTTGTTTTAGTCATATGCGTAACAAAATAGAATGGATTAGTAATAAAGGTATGCTAAACAGAATGTTTTGTGTATGGTTGATTTAAGAGGAGGTGGAAGCAACACCGTTTGTTCAAAATGATTCACAGGTGAAGCTTTGTCAGCACAATGAATCAGGCATTTGGGTACCTCCACATCTTGTTTCTCCTTCTAGTCGCCTAACCAGGAATTATAACTTCAACTTGCTTCTCCTCACGGTCATTGTATTACTAATGTATATACTTTCTCTTACATAAGTATGATAAACGCAACTACCCTATATAAACACAAACCTGATGATTAATAAAAACAAACTTTTGCGTCTTACAATAACGTTTCAATGGCACGTTTCCAACTATTACAACTAAATATAATTTTATTCTAAATGAAAAATGCTTTACATGCATAAAGAAAATTCTATTATCAATTTTTCTTTTATATATAATATACATACATATATAATATATATAAAATGTTTTTATTTAATTATGTTATCATTCACGCTTTTATCATAATAAACAGGAACGGTTTCAGTTCTAATTAGAAGCGAAGTAAAAGATAAATTCAATACAAATAATTTAATACTATAAATTATTTTTTAAATAAATATAACTTTTAAATTAATATTATCATTATAATGAAAATTATTTTCGTAGAATAAAAAAATGTTTGAAAGTATTTATGAATAACTTGAATTCGTCTCTGATTTTGAACAAACATATCTGGTGTGATTTGTCAGCTGACCTATTCTGTTTTATAAAAAGGCACATCATGTAATCAACAGACAGGATAACAGACGTTGAGGCACTATACATTCTACACACACATATATATTTATTTATGAGTAACTCGTTTGTGTATAATATTTACAGAGAACAACGAAAATACAACAAAAATATTTATAAATTTTCGTCGATATATTTAATATGACCTTGTTTTAGAAAACAATTATATTTTTTATGTCAATTTAGGTTTAATATCTATTCGATGATAACATTTACTATTGTTTCAAATATGGTCAAGGTTGAAACAATATTTGCTCAAAATTTTTGAAGACAACAACGATCTTATCAATTTTTTTGTTATTATATTAGAAATATATTAAATAATGTTTTTATGTACGTAGCATGATTATGCAACATGTTTTATTTGGTGTAAAATTTCTTTCAATTAATTTGAAAGGGTTACAATTAGCATAAATTAAACTGCGAGTTAAAAACGAATACAATTTGTAGAATAATTAACGAAATTGGACGTGTTTGCACATTTATTTTAATTAATTTGATATAAATCGTTAATAAACTACCGTAATAATTGATTTTGAATACTTACAACATGTTTTTTATGCGTTTATTTATTAAAGGGTGCATCTAAATAAATATTATGTGAACTTGATTCTATTTACACTTTGATTATCGTATTTTTCTCCTGTTTATTTTTGCTGTAATAATAATAATAGAAAAGTAAATAAACATTATCATGATAATATATGTGAGCGTGTTTGTGTGTGTGTGTAAAATGTCTAATGCAAAAATAGATGTAACGGAATCGTAATTCTTGATAAGAATATGAAAGTAGTAGTAGAAGCGTGAAATGTTTCACAATATTTCATCGATTACTAATTAGATAAAAATGTTTTTCGATCAACAAACAAATTTGTTTACCCAAAATATGTATATCTATTTAATGTTGATGGATTAATTAAAGATGAGTTATTGTTTGCTTTTATAATTATCTGTACACAAAAAATAATGTTTTTGATTAGTAATTTGTTGCATATAGTTATGTGATTTTTGCGATGGAATGTAAATGTTAAAGACCGATGAGATATAATGATATAGTAATAAAAAGACAAAGAGAATTTTATGTTTTCACGGGTTAAAAAGAGATCTTTTGTAACAAAAGAATTATTTAAGTAATAAGACAACACTTAAAGTAACATAAAATTGTATATAAAAACGCAGTAAAAAAATAAAAGTTTGCGATTTAAAATTCAACCGCCAAAGGATTCCTTATCTTTTATATGTAATTAAAATCAAAAAGTGCAAAATTGCTCAAAAATATTATACTGTATAATTTGGATATAATTTAAACTCGATGCCAAGCCGCCACAATGAGTAATTAGTTATGTTTTTATTAATGAATTATCATCACAAAGATATATGTCTAATTTAATCAAGGAAACTAAGAAAAAACTTGAATTTGCAGTGGAAATGAACAATGTGGCATCGTTCGCGGTTCAAATGTCACATTTTATGTAAATTAACTGCGATTTTTTAACTGACTTTTCTTTAGATCGTATATAAATAAAATAATAAATTTACAAAAAAAAAAATTAAAAGAAAGGATGAAGCCAAAATAAAAATCTTGTCACAATTTGCCTGTTTTGTGATGTTTGGGCTTTTTTCTGTATAGGTCGCTATGAACAACGAACACCTGCGCTCAAACTTGATTAAAACAATCACGGCATATAGACAGGTTTTGACCTGTCTTTATAACCTACAGCTTTGTCTGCTCTTATTTGTTCATGTTCATTTTGTGAGCATCTTGTATCTTCTATTTTATACCATTCACTTACAACTTCTGTATTAACATCTCTTCTAACTTTTAACGCATTTGCAATTGCATTATTAGACGAATGATGGGAAGATTTATTATTGCTATTAAATGACATCATAAGAAGTTTATGTTTTGATGATAGTGTATTTGTTATAAGGTAATTTGTTGCATCATCCATATGGATTCATTAATTATGTTAAATATTAATATAAAATTTGATATTTTTAATGATCTTTTTAATTTATTGTTATATTCTGTATGTATGTGTGTATGTATGTGTATGTGTGTACATGTATAGTGTGTATCTGTATAGGTAAGAGAGCAGTGTCGTATCAAAGTCGAATCTGGGCTGTATTTTTAAACAAAACCGGTTCTGGAAATCAAAAAATGGGTTTCTTATGTACGACTATTGTAAGGTGATATTTTACACGTGCCCAACGTCTTACAAAATAAAACAATACGCACACTGAATTTATTATCATCATATATAATTTTAAATTTAATTATTGCATTTGCTAAAAATATATAACTTCAGTGTGGATTTATTTATAGTTTGTTACGCACCATCGTATTTATCATCATAGAGGTACCCAAGGTCTAAGTAACCTTTGCAACTTGTGCACACTGGGTATACACGTCATAACGAATCTAACTTGCGTACTTATTTTCTAATTATATCATTTATTCTTTTCTTTTGTCTCATATTATGGTTTTAATTCGTTCTATATGAGATAATTACATATTGCAGATAAATTATTCACAAATAATTTATTATCCACATATGTTGTGTGATGGTTGGAAGCGATTAGATGCGTTTCTAACTTTTGGCGGGAAAAGTTAGTCAGCGGCGTTGTTGTGTTGATGCGAATTGTTTTGTATTGTATGTGTGTAATGTTGTAACAAGATAGATGTAAATTTGGCAGGTAAGTATGGCCAATATTATGCTAGCGTCTTTTTTAAGGACCGCCTTTTCGGTTTAGTCATTGGTGTACAAGCGTCGTTTTCCCCTGGCGTCCCTTTGTTCGTGCATGTACGATATACACCGACATGTATCGAATATGGAGGGGAAAGGGTATCAACACACAAGTTGAGTCTTGTTTGGAAAAGCAAGTTCAAACCACGTTTAGCAGCCAGATTGGCCAGTCACGTTGTAAACTTTTGGTCCGCGTGTTACGGTCGCGTCAGTTAGTTGCAGATATAAACAAATCTAAGTGTTGAAAAGTCTTTCGAAAGTTTTGTTCCGCTTTGTCACAATGGCGATACCTTTTGCTGTGCCTAGTGATGAGCAAAGTGAAGCTGCTCTAGGACAACTTCTTCTTGATCTTATTGATATTAATCAACAAATTCAGATTTTGTTACGCTCGCGCGCGCAAAATCAAATTGCTCCTGTTTCACCCAGAGGTAAGCATCACAAATCGGTTAGAATAATTTACTATCGCCAACCATTCCAAAATCGTCTAAAATCAAAGAAAAAATTAATCGGCCAAAAAAAATTTCTTCAAAACGGACTTGAAGTTCAACGCCACGTGGTTGTGTTTGTAAACAAAGTGATTGTAATTATGTACTTGTGCTTGAAATTGTTATTAAAAGCTCTAGCCGGGGATTAATCTCTACGGTGGTGCAAATGTGCTCTGGAGTGTCATGAACCTGTTGCTTAGGGCTGTGTCGCGGATTCAGGGTTCAGGGTCGGACGTGAGACGAAGCTTCGTATAAGTTCTTTGCTGTGCACAGGCGAAGGGATTCCTATAAAAAAAAACAAAATTAATAAAAAAATCAGCAATAGCTGTATATAAATAGATAACTTTTTGGCATGGCTTGCTGACATGCTACAATTTCAATAGAATAAATTTCATATCGATGAAATACTTAACTAACTTAAACGAGTTTTAATTAATTGGGGGCAGTCAGCACACCATGGATAAAGTACAGAGACCGTGAAGTGTTGAGCGCCCTTTTGGTAACTTGTCACACATTGTAACTGTGCCATGTGCTTGTTCTCTTATCATTATATCGGGCGCGCATTTGCCAACACGCTTTGTTGATTTTATTTGCATCAAGTCGCATCAAATGGTATATATAAAAATGATGTTTGTTTTTTATGCATAAAATGAATAAATTATATTGAACGCAGTAAGTAAATGAATTTTTGAAATATTATCGGCGTTAGTTAGATAAATCCAAGTAGAATCTTATTGTAAATTAATTTCAATATGAGTGTGTAAATATGTAGCGCGTTATTTGTTGAGATAAACATCTTATAAGAAATAAGTTTATAAATTATGAATGCTCGCGCTCGCGCCTTCTAGTGATTGCGTTTAGAGGTAAATAATAATTGTGCAAGAAAACTTTTACGAGTGGCCTTGTAATGTGCAACATGCATATGCAATCGATACGTAGTAGCTCTAATCAAACAGCTGCGGTTGTGGAACTGCAGAAACGCCGCAGGGTTGAATCGCTTGACCATAACGACTAAATAGAGAATACGGGCGAGCGGGATGTTGAAATACCTAGAAACAGAATTTAAACGTTTTCACTGATTACACAAGTCTTTTAATTTTTAGTGTGTACACCAAGGCGCACAAGGAATCACTCACGAGAAGTGTACGATCAAGAACGAATGCCTGAGCTAGTAAATAATTTGTCATTCATTTCAACGAATTTAAATGCAAGAACTGATTTGGACATAGTGGTCCTTCCAGCCGCTGCCGCCCAAAGTTTGTCCGCCTCAGCAAGACGTAGCAGAAGGCAACGCACAAGTTCGGAATCATCCTGTTGTGAAGAAACCAAGTACGGCACGACCATCGCAGATATTGAAGAGGATACAGATCTTCGAGATTGGACGCAGGTTGGTGTCATACTTCGCAAGATTGCTGATGACCAGCGAGGCGCGTTTAAGGTGGGTTCGTGTGTGAGACCTATCACCACCCCACTTTAATCCTAAAACAAAAATCCCAATTAGTATAAATTATCTAATGAGATAAAATAAATAAATTGGCCTCATTAGAAATTTGCTCTCCTAGTATAGTCAGTCAAATGCGTAATTGATGATAAAAAAAAAAATAAAAGCGCGCGCGCGCGAGTTATTATATTTTTCATTGAACTTTTTTTCATTATTAGGTATCAAAGTAATTATTTCATTTCTACATTTATTTCCCTTTTCTAATAGAGTTGGTGGTCATTTATTGTTGTTGTTGTTGTTGTTGCTGCTGCTGCTGCTGTTGATGATGTTGTGTAATACATATAACAACAAACAAGAATAATAATGCAAACGCGCGTGTTCATGTTGAGCGTTCTTTTCTTAATGTTAATGCGTTACTTTTTGTACAACGTTTACAATATTGTCATTGCAGTCCAGCCGATAGTAGTATTCTAGTGCATTTTAACCTTGGACTACCGCTTTATAGATAATTATAACGTAATTATATTTATTCCATTGTTTATGTTGCATGTTCACGGCTTTTCTTTGTTATGAAATGATAATATCTAGGAGAGCGCGCGAGCGAACGTTTACGATTAGACGTTTAGTTTCATTAAACAATTAAAAACAATTAAATTTGCAGTTGGTGTTAAACCATAAGGTTATACGATGCAACATATTTGATTTGTTTGTTTCTTATTATAGGAAGAAGATACAGAATCATCACGATGTAAAGGGGGTTGTAGACACGAGTGTAACAGTAGGAACAGCAACAGTAGTTTGTTATCAAAACTCGTGCCCGCGCCCATCAAGAGTTCGCTGTGGACGGCGGTGATTTGTATAGTCGGTTGGCACCTATTCCGTGCTCGGTAACTTTATTTCTCGTTGCCATTGCAAACCAGCAATTATCCAAAGCTCCAGTGATTTCTGAGGAAGTGATTCTATAAGATTATCTATTATAGTTTATTCACGCATATATTATATAAATATATAAAACAAAAATTGTATATTATATTATATATGCCGAGTTATATATGTTTGCTATAGTTTGTTTCGTTATCATATATCCATTTTTTCGGTGTGTTTATTATTTTGATAATCTGTATATTAACTATTGAGTGTTCTTAGGATTATGTACTGTACAGTACTCGTACGCGTAGGTCATAACGTGCTCGAAAAATGCACGACGATTAGAATTGTTTAAGATTTTGTCAGTTCCAAAGAGAGCAGAGCTAATCAAATATTGATCTCATTATTTAATGCGGCGGAAAAATGACGTCGAGTTACCAGCTCGCGCGCCCGCCATTCTCTCAGGAATTTTTTTTTATATTAATGTTTAGAAATGAACTTATTTTGATGATATAATTTCAAATTGAAATTGACTAGAATTTACTTGTAATTATGTAAATAGATTCTATTTGTCTATATTTCCTTTTTATGATTTTTTTATTTGTTCTAAAAGTTGGATTCAGTATAGCCAAAGATTGAATCGTGCCAAGCAGTTGGGCGGGACGTCGTCCCTTTGTTCGCTTTCGCTACTATGAGTCTGACTTAGTTTGTTTATAGTGTTCGGTGCAGTTCGCGGTGTAGAAATTTTCTTCTACAACCGACTGCTGGCTGCCCTTAAAAGTTTTCAAATGATCTCTGTAGTTAGAATAGCGCGGTGCGGCGAAAGCTGGACGCGTGCCGATCCAAAGTGCCGATCAGCCCGCACCTGAACTGTAAATATGATCGCCGTCAGTTGTGTTCAGGTCGCAGTATGGACATGATTTCACATCGCTTACGATAATCTCAGTCAATTTCAAAATTTCATTATTTGTTAATAAATTAGACTTAATTAATGCTAAATTAGCTATACTAAATCAATTGTGTTCATGAAAATTTGACTTATGATTATATCGTTTCGTTGGAATTGCGTTCACCTGCCAGACTTCCACACTGTCCAAACCGTTGGTCACAACTATATGCGTGTTAATAGCTTATCTTTACTTTTTTATAAATATATACATATATATTTAATTATATATAGGAATACATATGATATATAAAAAAATAAATATATAGAATGCTGATATTTTTAAACAAATTTAAAGCAATTGTAATTAGTTTAGTTTTAGTAGTCTAAGTAGATAAGAGAGCTGCGTCTGTAGATCGCTCTTCAAAGCGTCTCTGTGATTTGCCGACGTATAATCCTGTTAAAACTGATCTCCAAATACATTTCTACAGAATGTTTTCGTTTGTAATTATTTTGTTCCCTAGTCAGTATAGTCGTTTTGTTTTAGCGTTGACTAGAGGTTTTTTTTTTCAAATATTTTTTTTTATTTCTATTAAATTTTTATGTACTAGTATGTTATTTGTTTTATTGATTTTATCAACTGAATATGCCATATATATTTTTTTTTTGTATTGATTTAATTAAGAGTAATTCCGTTTGCCTTGAATGTATATTACCTGAGTCTGGACCAAGAGCCCGGTGACTATAGTATCGTCGATACAGATTTTTTTATAAATAATTTCTTAATCTGTGTCGGTATGTACTGTGGACAGCACGGAATGCTCATTAATGGTGATAAAATATGCCCTCGGCAGACCAAAATGAAACAAACCAATTCAGTTAGGGTTGCTTATGTATTATATTTTATTTCAGATGTAATATCATAAGTTTTTTTTATACATGTTTATATAAACATATACAATATTATATTATATTTTTGTGATGTATGGAAAGCGAGCGAATTTGCATGATATGGTAAAAGTTGATTTTATTGTAATGCCATACTCACGATCTGTGCTACCAACAGTCTTTCATTGTAAACTTTTTCACTTTTATATAGTTATTGATTTTTGAAATAAATGTAAACATGCCGAAAGTATTTGAATTTTTTACTTTTTTACTTTTAATCATTCACACACACACACACACACACACACACACACACCGTTATTGATTCTTTTCTAATAATTCGTCTTATGAATGTTTTATTAGGAGGTCACTAGTTGACTAAAACATTGAAATGCTTTTCCGGTCAGGTGTGATTTCCCAGCCGTAGTTTCCCGGAAGCCGCTTCGTTATTTAATAAAACTGAACGCTTATATTGAAAATAAATCCAATTTCCGCGAAAAGTTTTCCCTTCTTTTCAATTTTAATGCAAAACGAGATTATATTTACCATTGTAACGTTTTCCGAAATTCCCCGTCTTCGCCATCCCATTTTCCTTTATATTATTCACTTATCTTTGGCACAATAAAAAATATTTTATGAAAGTAATTTACTTCCGGTTCAGATTCTTATTAACAATAACTCAAGATAAGATAAAGTTGCAATTTAATGGACACGCTACATTTGCGAAAAATTTTCATTTCTCGGAATTCTAATATTTTCCTTTCGTTTGAACAAAATTTCATTTTATTAGATTTTCTTATCGAAATTATAACTTTGTTGTTGTTAGAAAATTATCATTTTTCCATTTTATTGGCTACTGCGAAATTCTATTTCATTTGTTGCAGGAAAATCATGAACAAGGAAATGACGAAACAATTATCCTACAAAATGTAAGTAATTACGTTCATAATAATATAAGAGATAAACCACAAGAACTCTACAAAGATAGAAAGTTTATAAATTTGCGGATTGTTTAGTTTCATTATCATATTCATATAATCATGACAAACCTAAGTGGTATGTGTGGTGATTTGTTTTCCATTCGCTTTTTGCGACTAAAATTGCTCCAGTTACGCGAAACGACACAAACTTTGTTCGTAAGAAGTTTCAGTTTTGTCCTTGGATTCCCAGACAGCTTGACGCACGTCCAAACAACTATAAAAATCTTATCTCCACACATTCATACAAACGATCACAGCGTAATATGATATTTTTCAAAGCATAATCCTATCCAGATAACTCCCATATCACAAAAAATAAAGATCCTATTGAGAAAATTGTTTACATAGAGAATACATAAATAAATTTGGATTAATACGCAAAAAATCTATTTAAGATAGACACCTGTCTTACTGCAGCTATTACATATTACAGTTATAGCAGGACAAGATTGTTTTGATATAATATGTAAGTTGGTTGGAATGGCGGTTACCTTGAATACCATATATGATAGAAAAATTTCTTACTTACTTGTATGATTACGTGATTCACAATTTATGTTCATTTTGAAAAGAAAAAGCCGTTAACCATTCTTGCTCTCTTGATACACACACACACAAACTATATACTCAATTTAATAAGGAAATTACCAAAAATAGAAACGTTTATCAGTTAACTTGATCGCCTTACTATAAATAAAATGTCGATTTTAAGATTTATGACAATCGAAGACTTATTACCAATCCATAGACAAAAAAAATGTGTTGTGTCAAAAATTGGTTTGAAACTTTGCAAGCGTTCAATAAAGTGAGGTTAGAATATCTAAGGTCTATAAATTAATCAATATTTGAATCTATTTTGTAAAGTGAGTTGAATGAGTAATTAACAATTAAGTAATAAAATATTATAAACGATTTAAATTGTGTGTAAGGGTGCCTTAAATGAATTCTCGCCCGATAGCAAAAGTTACGCTAACAACTTAAACATGTAAGTAGCATTTTCGTTATTATTATTATTTTTATTCTTTATTAGTACAAAGCACTCTAATTTATGCCATCAATTATCTTTATGACATATTCTTTTAAATAGTATGTTGAAGGTGGTGGAATTATTTTTTAGATAGTTTTCTAAATTACACCTAGTAGGGTGCTTCAGTAATAAAATTTTATGTTCATTTATTTATGTAGAAGAGAAAAGTGACAATAGATAATGACTCGAAATTAGGGGTTGTTCTTAATTATAGTAGTTTTTTTTTATTATTACGGAATATTGTTTGATGATGCACATAAAAATTCAATATTATGTACGTTGACATGTCTTTTTTTTGTTTGGGGCTGGAAGTTGTTTAAGAATAGTTGATGTCAACAAATCAATTCTATAGAAAAAAGTGCGCGTTTAGGAAAGCAATCAATCATGGCTGTTGTGATGATGAGAAAAGATTTTATCCCTAAAAATGCTGGAATAAAATGATTGTTGGTGTGAAATGAGGTGGGGGTGTGTATTCCCCACATAAAAGTCACGTGTCAGATACAGATTTTTCTGATTACTCCTAGGGAATTGGGGTGTATGTTATTTTATGAAACAATCATGTCTTGTTTACTTTTCTCTATAACGTTTTAGTGTTTACTTATTGAGTACATTGTCTGCGAGTGCGAAGAGAATAAAATATGAAGGGACGTTTTTCATCATTAGTAATATTTAATAAACTCATTCTGAATTATCTTAAGTAATATTCAGAAAGGATTCAAGTGTTTTTAGATTGTCTGTTGCTAATGGTTAACCCTAAACTATTTACATATCTATCAAATCCAGAGGCTTCAAAGGGTTATCATCACCGAGAAGAATAATGGAATGATTGAAATGGGCATTTTGTATCAGTCAACCGCACACTATTTGTTAATTGCTGACAATTAATTACACGTATTGTATTGCGACACCATTTCACAACTATTGTTCTCAATTGTTCCAATACATATGTAAATATTACATATGCGAGAACTTATTAAATACACCAGTTATGGAAGTTCGTTCCATTTCATTGTCATTCATAAAAAAATATAAAATCCCTACGCGAATTACAAAACAAGCATATGCTTGTTTAATTTCCACTCTTTACAAAAGTAACGTGTATTTTTCATATAAAAAACTCTAACAAATATAAAAAA
>JAODFZ020008482.1:0-10526 GCA_027574845.2 Deinopsis erosa
GAATTTTGTTAAATAATGTTGCTGTCGTGTGCGCTATGTGATAATATTAATAATAAAAGGAAGCCAACTACCTGGCATTCAATAAAATAAAAAAAGGAACATCGCGTAAGATACTACTACTTTTATTATCTTTCAAAACTAAAAAAAAATTAATGAGATGTGCGTGATGGTATGTTAAAGATGCGGCTGTTAGTTATTACTCACAATTACAGCCTTTTATGTATCATTACACATTTAAATATGTTTAACACGTAATTCAACTGGGGGTTTTAACTTTTTCTTCTTCTGCTATATGTAGGTATGTATAGATAGAAAAGCATATACCTACTAAATAAATAAATAAATAGTTTGTATAAGGGTGCACGTATAATACCATTAGTGTCTATTTAGAAATTCTTTACATTCCATTTCAAAATCACTCATGAAATGTGTCACACAGGTGGAAGTGTTTCATTTACGTTAATTATTTATTTCTTTCTATTTATTACATAAATGAATTGTTATTATTACAAATGCGAAGTCATGTCCCAATGAAACGTACGAACGTCTCGCGTCATTAGGACAGATTTGAGACGCTTTTTTCTCATTTTCGAATATATGCCAAGTCATTCAGAGTCTTGATTAACTTGTCAGTGTTTTCACTTTAGTGCTTCAATATTTCTTTTTTGTATACCTATGTAGAATGCACAAACAAAAAAATTGAAAGAAATTGTAATTATGTGTGTGTGTGTCTATGTGTACGTGTGTGTGTATGTGTGTGTATTATAAGCAAATCATTAAATGTACCCTTAATTTTGTAACTAAATCCGATAAGAGTGGTAACTAGGTGGTTAATAAATACACGCATACATTTGTGGGTAGCTTATTACGTTCTCACAAGCCCCTCAAGCAATCATTTCAAGTGTATAGAACCTCTTATTGTATGTAAGCGCTAAATCGGATGCTACCTTCACTAATTAGACGCTTCTTTATTAAAAAAAAATTACTTAGCAACAGCCGCACTGTATGTAAACTTTATAATAAATTCGAAAAAGATGCGACACAGTTACATAACAAATTATGTACGTTAATAAATTGAATAAAATTATTAGGCATTTAACAATATAGAAACATTAATTATAATAAAATTGATTTGAATATAATATGTATTAATAATATTTTCCCGGCGCATCCACCATAACATAAAATTCACTATTTTATTAAAACACGTTAGAATTTAATTTGAAAATGTAATTATTATATATAATAATTGTACGTATATAGTAATTAAATGTAATGAAATGACATGCAGACATACATCAAAAGGTCTACTGGACCTAAAGCTCATTAATGTATACGCACTGTTGATATGGCGTAATGAAAACGGCGAATAACATACATACAGTATAGATATACCCCGACACACATACATACACACACACACACACACACACACTCACATACAGCAAACACAAAGCGTCCATTTAGGCAATTGGGATGTCAGGTAAGCGCAATGATTGCTGATCATATTATGTAGCAATTCATATGAGATAATAGGCGGTATGTTTGGTCTAGTGATGACTGGGGGCGATGCATGGCCAAACAAATGTAAATTCTAATTTACTCTCTCATATTATATATATGCATATATGTATACATATACAAAGAGAGAGAGAGAGAGAGACAGAGAAAATGAAATGCGCACGCTCCAGGCATTTTTCAGTTTGTAATATATTTTTTGCGAAAAATGAAAAATTGCATGAAGAGAGAGGAAAAGTGTGCGTGGAGTACAGGAAAGAGGAAGTTCATCTGCAGCTAGCTACACGTAGGCCAAGCGGAACTTCCGGTGGACCGAAAAAACATGTAATATTTATATGTGTGTGGATGGTAAAAATTATGAGCGAGTTATATACAATATAAAATATCTTCATTTTGTTCAGGTCATTAAGGTCGTCAGCTTAATTTGTTGCGCACAAGAAGAAGTCTCCTTTTGTAAAATCATCAACTTGTGGGTGTTTTCTAATCTATGCATCTATATATAAGGAAGAATTTTCCTCGAAGGCGCAATTTACATTTTCTATATGTGCATACAGAGAGAGAGATATGATGTTTGACATATCACGTGTTTCCCTTTAAATGACTTCACATTTGTCACCTACACGTTCAAGGTAAGAAGAAAAAAACGATTATTGGAGAGAGGTCTTTAAGGCAGCAGCGACGACCATCCAGGCTAGTATTTACGACAGACTTCGTGGAACCGTACCCCAGGAGGGCGAAGGGACCATATAACGACAATTAGTCAAGCCGCATATAACTTCAACATTGACAAGTCGAGATGTCAACTTTTACGATACCTCCAGGTGATTTCACGCTCTTTAAACTAAATATTCTATGAATTTTTTAAATAAAAAGGGTGCGTGACAAAACACAAACGTATTTTGTTGTTATTTTTATTATTATTGATTTATAACACTGTGTAGATGTGTTGGCTGTGTGTGGTTTCGAATAATTAGCAATTAGGTGCAGTCAAATCAATAACTGAATCAAGGTTAATCAAAAAAATAAAAAATAAATAAAAATCACAACAAAAAATTAGATAATAATAAATGATGTGACGATTGTATTGCAAATCTGTCCGATATACCTACATATATAGTTGACGACACCTAATTGACAAGCGTCATTTCCTGGTGGAAGTAGCTACATGCGCGCCCTCAATTTCCGGTCAGCCCTTCCCCAATTATAAACGTAATCGCAGGAAATTATCAAATGTGCACTAGCAGAACACATCCTCCTTATCTACCTTGATTCATGACAACATTATCATCTACACATAGGACAACTATAAATTTACTTATTATAACGCGTTTTGCATTGCCATTATACATAAAAGAAAATGCAAGATAATGTGTTTCAGAAAACAGGTTAAGTAAGAGATTAGAGAAAGACTCTGATGCAAAGTTATATTATATATTAGAGGACGAAGCTATGAAAAACATTAAAGAGCCAAATGGGGTAACTCAAATCAACCACAGATTTCTTTAAATTTGAGGTTTATAAATATTTTTAATCATTTAAAATGCTTCAAATAAAGATAAGTAATGAACTAATTTATAGATATAATCAGGGATAAAAGTGTCGAAGGTTTTTTGCCGGAACGGAAAAGCAAATAATTCGTTCCTTACCAAAAATAAATCACATAAATTTCAAAACATAAAAAAATGTTTATTTTCAGTGGTTGTGTCTATATTTGGAAAAAAATCCATCAAATTCTAAGTAGGTTTGTGCGAAATGCAGAAATGGAACATTCCGCTTCTAAATCTTTTTCCGGAATAAATTCCGGGGTGTTCCGGCCCACTTTCAACCCTGGATATAATGTTTATTTGTGAATAAAAATGGACAAATAACTAAAAGATTGAAAATTTGAATGTTTCCCACAATTAGTACTCTGAACTTATTAAGTTAAAGTAAAAAGTTGCGTTTACTGATTTTTTATTGTTTATTAAATGGTGTGTCGTATTATTGCTTATGAAAAAATTACTGGTTACCTTTTCTTAGTACAGAAATTTGATAAATTTGGGGCAATATTTGTAAATAATTTGAATATGTGCAACGTCGACAATGAGAGTCAATCAAACCAATCCTCATCCTCAAATGTAATTTGACAAGTAGCTACTTGAACGCAAAAAATCCACTCTAATTATCCCGATTAGGCTTCTAACGGTTAAATAAGAGATTAGAGAAAAACGGTGATGCAAAGTTATATTATATATTAAGAGGACGAAGCTATGAAAAAACATTAAAGAGCGAAATGGGGTAACTCAAAAAATCATCCACAGATTTCTTTAAATTTGAGGTTTATAAATATTTTTAATCATTTAAAATGCTTCAAATAATGATAATGAACTAATTTATAAATATAATCAGGGGTAAAAGTGTCCAAAGTTTTTTGCAGGAATGGAAAAGCAAATAATTCATTCCTTACTAAATATAAATCACATAAATTTCGAAACATAAAAAAATGTTTATTTTCAGTGGTTGTGTCTATATTTGGAAAAAAATCCATCAAATTCTAAGAAGGTTTGCGCGAAATCCAGAAATGGAACATTCCGCTTCTAAATCTTTTTCCGGAATAAATTCCGGCGTATTCCGGACCACTTTCACCCCTGGATATAATGTTTATTTTATTACATTATAAATACAATGAATAAAAATGGAAAAATGACTAAAAGATTGAAAATTTAAATTTTTTTCACAATTAGTACTCTGAACTTATTAAGTTAAAGTAAAAAGTTGTGTTTACTGATTTTTTATGATGTATAAAAGGTACCTATGTCGTAACATTGCTTATCAAAAAATTATTGGTTACCTTTTTTTAATACAGAAATTCGATAATTTTGGGGCAATATTTGTAAATAATTTGAATATGTGCAACATTGACATGAAAGTCAATCAAACCAATCCTCATCCTCAAATGTAATTTGACAAGTAGCTACTTGAACGCAAAAAACCCACTCTAATTATCCCGATTAGGCTTCTAACGGTTAAATAAGAGATTAGAGAGAAAAACGGTGATGCAAAGTTATATTATTAAATTTGATTTAGTCAAAAAGTTGTCGTCCCAATGCCCCCCTGCAGTGCACCACTCTAAACAATACAAGCTGCCACAATCATAGACTTGTTTTGGCATGCGTTTAGATATATAGGCTTTTGGTTTTATCCCTCACAGGAATCACAGTTGTTTGTTTCGCAAACAGCTGCCATTCGTATATAAGCGACCGACAATAAATATTGATTTCTAATGATCATCTTTACATGATCCCCCCCCCTCTAACAAATATAAATTAATAGAAAGTATGCGCGTTGTTATTAATATATGTATATATAGAAAATAAAGTTGTTGATTGTAGGCGTTAAATTGTAATAATAATAATGTTGAAAGGAAAACGAAAAAATGGTTTGAAATGGTCATTAACACCTTTAAGGTGACCTCCGCTTTGACATGTACAAATCACATATGTCAGTACTTGCACCTCATCTAGAGATGAATTTATCTACTCGTCCAAACCTCATAAGTACCCATCCCATTAAAGACACATTCCAAACTCATATAGATGGTTTCAAGGCATATACACTTACAACGCTGATTAATTTCGGACAATTTTTTATTTCATAGTACGCTTAATTAGAAACCGAGGAAAATTTAATAACCGAGTTTAATTTTTTTTAATTTTCGACACATAGTAACACCAACTAACTAAGAAGATGTACCTACTAATCACTTATTTAGCGCGCGCGCGCGCGCGCACCTTCGCGCCTTTTTTACATATAAAAATAATCAAAAGTTAATTAAGCAATTAGTCATTGCGCAGTGTACATACTTAACAACTTATTCAACATCACCGGCGATGCGCCTCTTTTGTTTCTTGGTAAAAAACTAACCAAATAGGACGACGTATGATGGATTTAAATCAATCAAACTAAAGAAGAGAAAAAATTACAAAATCCTATCATGTCTAAATCAAATCAAAACAAACTGTCGTAATATTAAAATGAGGCTTTAAAATTGTATTCCTAAAACCAGAAGCCGGATAAAAATTGGGTAGCTAACTTAACGCGCACGTATACACACACACACACACACACATATATATATACAGTTTAGACGTGAGCTGCTACTTTGCGCTTGTGGGCGAAATCATGAATTATTCAATATTCATATTAAAAAAAAAAAAGATTTTTTCTCCCGTCTTCTACCATACAACATACATATATACATTTTCTTGTAAAACACGCGCTATAACGCTCTCATTTTTCTATTTTTCATTTGCTTTCGTAGGAGTGTGCGCTTTTTATATTTGACACATCCTATCATGTTCTGCAAAAACTGTCTTAATGTTTATAAATGAATATAACTTGCCACATAATAAAATAAAACATAAAAACTGCTGAAGAATAGCAAAAATATATTAGATTTTTTAATAAATTTGATATTTAAATTAAAATTACTATTAAATACTATTAAAATATTAAAAGAAAATTTAATTATGTAATATAAAAAAGAAAATGTTTTTGATTTTAATTTGTGAAATTCTTGAATATTCTTTGTGAAATTTGTTTGTTAATCTAATAAAAATAATATTAATTAATTAATAAAATGTAATTTTATGAAAAAACATTTAAATGCATATTTTTTGAATCAATTTGATATTTAAATGAACATTAATAAAATATTTATTTCTAAAATAAATATAATTCAATTCGATAAAAATGATGATGTAAATTCATCAAAATTCATTAAATTTATAGATTAAGTAATAATTTATTTTAATTCCATTATTGAAGAAAATTAGATAATAATCGAGAAAATTACATAAATTAAAAAATAAAAATTCAAAATAATTGTAAATTCATCAAATCATTTAAATCTATAAATTGTATTTAAATTTAAATTATTGCAAAAAAATTAAATAATAATCGAAAGTAGTAAGTACCTATACATATACTTATTAAATTTTTCAATAAATTTGATATTTAAATTAAAATTACTATTAAATACTATTAAAAAATGTACTAAAAGAAAATTTAATTACTATAAAAAAGAAAATGTTTTTGATTTTAATTTGTGAAATTCTTGAATATTTTTTGTGAAATTTGTTTGCTAATCTAATAGAATGAATATTATTTAATTAATAAAATGTAATTTTATGAAAAATCATATGAATGCATAATTTTTGAATCAATTTGATATTTAAATGAACATTAATAAAATATTTATTTTAAAAATAAATATAAATCAATTCGATAAAAATGATTATGTAGATTCATCAAAATTCATTAAATTTATAGATTAATAATTTATTTTAATTCAATTATTGAAGAAAATTAGATAATAATCGAGAAAATTACATAAATTGTTAAAAAAAATTCAAAACATTTGTAAATTCATCAAATCATTTAAATCTATAAATTATGTATATTTAAATTTAAATTATTGCAAAAAATTAAATAATAATCAAAAGTAGTAAGTACCTATCTACTTATTAGATTTTTGAATAAATTTGATATTAAAAATTGAAATTACTTAAGATAATTTAATTAATATAAAAAAGAAAATGTTTTTGATGTTTAATGTGTGAAATTCTTGAATATTTTTTGTGAAATTTGTTTGCTAATCTAATAGAAAGAATATTAATTAATTAATAAAATGCAATTTTATGAAAAAACATTTAAATGCATATTTTTTTATCAATTTTATATTTAAATGAATATTAAATTTATGCATTTATAAAATAAATATAATTCAATTCGATAAAAATGATGATGTAAATTCATCAAAATTCATTAAATTTATAGATTAATAATTTATTTTAATTCAATTATTAAAGAAAATTAGATAATAATCGAGAAAATTACATAAATTAATTTAAAAAAAATCAAAACATAATTGTAAATTCATCAAATCATTTAAATCAATAAATTTATACTAAAATTATATTCAAATTATCAACAAATGTTTTATTTAAATTTAAATTAATGCAAAAAATTAAATAATAATCAAAAGTAGTATATAAATTGATAAAACATTTCAAAATCTAAAAAATAAAGAAAATTTATTTGCGATATAAATTCATCAAAAATTATTTTGATTCTTAAATAAATTCAATATTTAAACCAAAATTACTGAAGATAATTAATAATATTACATAAATTAATAAAAAACGATAGAAATATTAAAAAATTAACAATTACGTTGCAAATTTATAAAAAAAAACACATTTAAATTTATAGATTTTTTGGCAAAACTTTTACAGTTATATAACAATCCAAAACTTTTTAGATAGGTAAACGGGAGTTTAGTACAGTACCGAGTAATATGATAATATAAAAACTTTTGTACGGATGGTACTTTTACCTAAACGAACAATAAATGTTGATGTCGGTTTACGGTTGACAGTGTTTGACATGGGAAATATTTTCCTACAAAAGTGAAACTAAATCTGCTTCTGGTATTACCCGCGTGCTTTACAGTGCATCGTATATACCGAAATATAAATGCAATGAAAAGAGAAACGATCGATGTGTGAGTGAATCAGATAGAGAAAAAATTGTGAAGCAGAAGAAGATATCTGGAAAAAGGAGCAGTAAAATATAATTTACGGTTGGTTAGTCCAAAATTTAAACCGTAACCAAATTGTCTGGTTGTTTATTATAGCTGATATAAACTAATTGCGCTATTTACTTATATTATCCAATAAAATCTAACTTCTGCCTGCTTTTAAAGGAGGATCGTTTTGTGGCCTATAATAAAACTATTTTTACTTACTAGAATCTTCTTTCAAATTACATTAAAATCAATCACCAGATATAGGAAAACAATAGAATTGCAAATTAATGATAAACTTACATAAATCGACGATGTCTCATTGAATTATTACACTAAACACCAATCACAACAACAACACACACGAGAATATTAAATACTTATACGTGAAATGTTTGTGACTAACTGTTTATCAGCATGGAGAAATATGCGAGTGGAAAAAGATTGCAATTCGCCTTGGTTTGTTCTGATAAATTGTATTGTACGACGAAGGTTGTCGTAAAACAGCAAAGATACAATTTACGAAGGAAATATATTATGCGCGTAATATTGGTTGCCTATAATTAATTTCATATGGTAATTATATGCAACCAATTAAGCTGAATGCTGCAAGAGAAATTGCGTCAAGAAATACATAATAATCATTTCTGTTGTTTGTAAGAAAAAATATTAAATATATTTTGTAATGTAGGTTACTAGATGATGCCCTAAAGGCTTTTTAAATCATTCGAAAAATAAAAACGATTATTATAATTAATTAGACGTATTAATAATAGTAATAATAATTATAAAGAGTGAATAAAGAGTAAGGTTTTTCAAGGCTTAATATTTGAAAATATAAATGGAAATTCCCATTAACGCCTTATATAAAACATAAATAATAAAAATCAAGTTGGTAATTTTCTCGCAACTGATTGCATAATCAGTGGAAAAAATTGTTAAGTATTTGCTTCATTGAAAGTGTGAATCGAATGTGTGAGTGGAAGAATGAGTTTGCATTTTATATATGTATGTATATGTGCATATATATATATATATATATATATATATATATATATATATAAAATAATGATAAGAAAACCCTTAGTTTTCCCTTTCTATCCGGCACACGCGAACAGCAACACCATCTGATTGTGTAATTACATCAGCACCTTATTAATAATAATAAGAATGCAAGCGTGTTCGTTCTCTCCATAGAATCAGGAAAAGAAATAATAAAATGTATATTAGGTTAATTTTTCACTGAATAAATAATGAGCGCGCCACCGCCAACCTTTGTAATTTACTGCACGTAAGAAATTAACACCTAAATACAACATTTTTTTTTTTTAGAAAAGAAAAACGTGATTTATTAGCTTATTAAATTTGTAGGTTTAAACTAATTGCTATGTGTAAAATTTTTAAATCATTTAAATGATGTTGTTTATATTAAATTTGATTCCCATGTCATCTAAATTAATATTTTATTTATAACTTAATATGGGAATCACGTTTCTTAATTTGTTTACACTTTTCGCGTTTGCATTAATATTATACTACATATAATTTATTCAAATAATTGATTTGTTTTAGACACATACAAATTAAACGTTAATTTCAATAATTTCTTTATTTATTTTAGCAACTCTTCAATTTATTTCAAAAATATTCCGAGCATTTAATTTACATAATATGTACATATAATAAATTTTAAATTTGCCGCCTAATTGTAAGTAAATAACTTAATTAATATTTGCTTGTTCAACATCTTGTACCAATTTATATTATACGAATGTATCTGACAGTTAAATTCTCTAAATTCAATGCCAACTTAAATTTATTAGTTGCTATTCCAACTTGTTTAGAAAAATTGGTTGACATTGACAATGAGTTTCATTTGACTGCGATTTCCAGGGAGCGCACAAATCGTACGATTAAAATTACCGCGTCCACGTCTGTCGAACGTGTGCAATAAAATGCCTTTTGAACGAGTTGTTTATCAGTGGCGTAACGACGGGGTTGCAAAAGGACGTATTGCGTCGTTCCTAAGAGCCCTCGAACGAATTATGAAAAAATTCAGTCATTTTTTTAAAGTCAAATTGACTTGCAAGGAATTGTTTTCTTACAGTGCCTTTTGAGGCTAAGAAAATGGATTTTAAAAATTTAATAAGTAAATTTGCAGCAATGAAATTTAGAAGAAAACAGTTTTTGTAATAATTTAGTTCTTAGTTCAAAGTTTTTGTTAGTAAATTTGAAAATAAATATTTGTTTTCAACTTAATTTGCTATTTACAAAATTTTGCATCTGGGCCCAAATTTTCTAGTTACGCCACTGTTGTTTATACTATTTTTACTCTCTCTATATTAACTTCGCATTTGTATGTAAGTATGAATGAGGGTTACTCTTGCGACGGCAAATTAACCGACTTCCCGTGATCGGATCGAGCTGAAATTTGGCAGATAGA
>JAODFZ020008555.1:0-20140 GCA_027574845.2 Deinopsis erosa
GAATCGGTTATTTATATGATACAATGTTAAGCAAATGAAAGAAAAAAAATGAGTTTTTTCTTATCGGTCACCCATCCAACTAAAATCCGCGCCCTTCGTTGCTTAACTTTGCTGATCAATTGAACCAGACGCTGAGCATTAGGTCATTACAGTAGGCTATGAAATATCAATGCGAATCGACATTTTAAATAAGAAAAAATGTGGCAAACTCGCCAAATATTTTCAATTATTGCAGATGTCCTTAAAAGAATAACTGATGGCATAGGGAACGTACAGATGAGAATATATAACAGAAACTCCTCCACATCACATCAAATGGTGCATGAACTATAACAAAAAGAATATTATTATAAGAATTTTGCATTGAAAAAATATATATTTTAAATAATATTTAATGTTAATTGCTTACCCAAGGTTGCTCAATTTCTCCCATATGATCCACTAATTTCCTCAATCATTATGTTGCAATGCTTTTCCAACTGATTTTCGGGAAGCTTTCGAAGCGTGTTTCTTAAACTTAAAAAAAATTGAAAGTTGCAAAAAGTGCTCCTCTTCAAAACGAGGAGTATCAGGAATATATAATATAGGAGTATTAAGTATAAGGTTTTAAACTATTTAGAATTTAGTATAAAATAAAAATGTCGAATCAAAAATAAATTTTAAGCTCATCAGATACATTTATTTTTTTTTATAGATTAATTATTGTCTTTATGTTATTGAAATGCACTTTACAGCAAAATACAAACAACAAATATATGAGAAGGCAATTTTTAGATTACATTTAATATAATTCATAATAAAAAGCTCTTAAAAGAAATAAAATTATAAAATCAATTTTGATAAAGCCAGACATATTAAATTTATGTCGCATTTAGCAATTAAAAATTAAGATGAGTTTTGATATTGGTAGTTAAATACCTAAAATATAATAATTAAACAGTAAAGCGTATTATAAAACAGATTTTTGTTTTTAGCTTATAACTAGATATATCTTCTATTATCTTTATTGTTAATCACCATTGCTGATACGTTTAGTTTCGATTCATGTGATCACAATATTTCAACAATCGGGAAACAATTGAATAATTCCCGATAAAATTAAATGCAATTCAAATAATAAAAAGAAAATTACAATAATTGTGTTAACTTAAGCTTCAAAGGGACACATACAACTAGCACCATAATATTAACTGATCCAAAGACCTTAATATTAATTCCTAAAAAATGGCACAATAGTTTTAAGTTATAACATGCTTTACAAAAAATAATAATTGTGTATAAATTAATATTAAAAAACATAGCGGGATATGATGGCAGTGTTCTTACAACTTATAAATTTCCTGTTACATATAATTTACACATTTTGAGGCAACAGTAAGTTATAATCGTATAAAAACGTACAACCCGCTTTATATCAAAAAAGAATAAAAGAAGTGTAAAACAATATTAAATAAAAAAAATATAATGAACACAAAATTAAGAACACTTAAAATTCGTCTTGATATAATTATATTAGGACTATAATTTCTTCACAAAGTTATGTGTGTTATTTTCAATTTACTATCTCCTCATCGTCGTTTTCATAGCCATGTGAAATTTCATTCATTTCTGATCTGAAAACAATAGAAAATTTACATTATAACCTTTGGAAAGGTTGAGAAGCCCAAAGCAGATAAAGAATTTTTTATACATCATGAAATTCTCTAGAAATAAGTCCACGTTAACATAAACCCAGTTGTAATAGTGCAAACTTCGCACACATTTAAATTTGATAAAAAGCGCTGTTGCACACTTGCAATTTTCAGTTGCGCAACTGTTTGATTGCAGTTGCAATTTAGTGTGCCCGAAACATTACAACTAAAGAGCAACTGAACAGTTTGAGCCAAAGCACAAACTGTTTAGTTGCTGAAACTTGCAATTTAGTTGCAGTTGCATGTGAGCGCAGTTCCATAAGATTCCATATGACACAAATATGCAATCAAACAGTTGTGCAATTGAAAATTGTAAGTGTGCGCCTGGCCTTAACAAATATGATCTACAATCTACATGAAACCTATTCTGGATAAAAGTAAAAGGAAAGCAGTTAAGTAATCTATTAACGTACCTTTAAACTTTTCCAAAATCATTATTAGTTGCATTATAATAAAAAAGCATCAGTCTATTATTATTAAAGGTTATTATATGTACAATAGTTTGTTACGTATCCTTTTTCCTATACATTACTTACTTACAAATAATTTCTAAATTACATAAAATTCATTCATTTATATGTATATACAATCATATAATCTATATATTGGCCGTTTCAATAGATATGTATATACATAAATAATTCAATAAAATAACTTTTTTTTTGTAACTTTTTGTTTAGTTTAAATAACAATTTGTTTAATATTAAATGTTCCACATTATAATAATTTAAGCTGAGAATCATAGCGTTAATAGAAGAAAGTATACACAAAGGTGATGTAGCATGTAAATATATTTATTATGAGCATTGGACGAGGAAGGTTTCGGATGGATTATGTTAACAGGAGGAGGAGGGAGTATTTCATCAAATTGATCGGAATCTGTAAATACTAATGAGGACGGAATCCAGCTGTATCTAATCCGTTATTTAAAAGCAGCATTAAATTTAAAAAGTTATTGTTATTAATAAAAGAAGTAGGTGAAAAATGATTAACAAATAACTCACCGGTAACAAGCTTTAACATTAACGCCAGAAACAGCAGTTAGACCCAAATCTAAAGTTTTCGAATCTTGTAATTCAAAACCGTGTATACATCCGTCAAAGCCTTTAGAATAACGATTACCAGTCATTAATGATATGTTTGGTGTTCCACCTAAAATTTAAATTAATTTATAATTATATATTATAATTATATATATAAAATTCTTACCAAGATAAATATTTCCATTGCAATTTAATCGAGATGTGATTGAATTCGCTTCACCATGTTCAATAAAATCATTGTCCACTTCTATTGAACCTTCAATTCCATGTCGTTTCAAGATAACTCTGTGTCTCAATCCATCATCAACACGTACTAAATTATTGAATATTATTGCTGGATTCGATCCAAGATCAAAACTAAATTCCAAATAGCCATGATTAACTAAAAATAATGTCATTATTAGTTTCCTTCTAATTAAATTAATTTCGTATAAATTTACGTGCTAAAGCAACATAGTCGCTGTCACTTCCATCTTCATTTGGGCCCTGACCGTGCCAGAAGATCAATCCATCACTTGAATTTGTAGACAATTCCAATGCAATTACTTCATCTTGATCATCATTCTCGTGATTCAATAAATTTCGATTAAACTCCAGATAACCGTCACCATTAAAATTAACATCGTTTCGTATTGTATTCGCTATTTCGCAATTCGTTCCAGTATGTCCCATTTGGCAGTCGCATACATATTGCGTTGTATTACCGTGACATGTTCCATGATTCTGACATGGTTTCAATTGTTCGCATAAATTTGGTGCTATTTCACAATCAGTTCCCCTAAGAACATAACAACATCAATAATCATTCTTCATTTGATTCATATTTAATTAAACTTACGTGTAACCGTTGATACATGAGCATGCATATGATATTGGCGATAGTGGATAGCAATGTCCATCATTACGACAAGGATTGCTTGAACAACCTGTTTGTTTACTATGGAAAATAGGATTCATATGTGCATATTGAGTATTTGTATTTGCTATTTCATTGTTATATGCATTTGTATCGGTATCAATTGTACTGCAATCTTGAACGTTTGCCGAATCTTCAACGGAATGTATCATATGAAGATTTATGCTTGAAACAGTAACCTGAAAGCACCAATTTAATAATATTTTTTTCACTTAAATCCAAATTAATATTACCTCTGTAATACATCCATGGAATCCGCTATCAACACCAACACCTGAATTGAGTTTAACACGTTCTGAATCATAACCACCAACATAGAGTTGCGTTCGTAGATTGAGTGCACGATGGATGCCTTGTGATTTTCCAACAACGGGTACGTCTCCATTTAATATTAATTTGCCTTCATTTGACATACGACTGGCTGACAATACCATCCATTTATCTGGTATAATTTCGTTGCTGCTTCTTATAATAACTGGACCTAAACAACAATTGAAAATGATATTAGAAAAACATAAAAATTATATAATATGAAATGTTAGTAAAATTTACCATCATAATTCTCATCTGTTTGTGCTGCATTAAAATAATGCATAAACAATAAAAGTTGTTACTTAAAATTATAAAATAATTAATGACTCACCATTTCCAACATCAAATCTAAACTCAAGATGACGATCCTTGATGGCTAAACTTATAAAATCACCATCACCTTCGTCATTTTCACCACAATAAGCAATTATGCCATCACTCAAATCTTTTGGTTTGATTTTCATTGATAATTTCAATCTTCTTAATTGACTTGGTGTTGGATATGCAACGTATGCATTTCTAGAGAAAGCAGGTTCCATTATTTCAATTTCACGTTCGCAATTATGTCCGGCACGTCCCAATGGACATAAACATTTGTAGCTGTCGTCTGTGTCAATACATCTACCAATACCGCATGTAACTAATGAAATAAATTTATTAATAAATTAAAAATAAAACTATAAAAAATATAAAAACGTACAAGCAGTGCAGGATTCTCCTCCAACTTTATTGCATGTTGGTCCACTATATCCAGTCGAACATATACACATGAATCCTTGTTTGCTTAGAGATTCCTGACAAACTCCATTATTTTGGCATGGATTATCGGAGCAAGTTTCGCAACTGGTAACACCCTTCTTTTCTTGAGCTTCTTTTTGCAAATCAGTAAAAGCATGTCCAATCTTTAATCTACTGATACAACCAACAATACCCTTTGGTACACCAACATGCGGCGAGACTTCATTGAAATTAGGTACTCCTCCAAGGTATAAAGGTTCAGATAGTGTTAATCCTGAGTATTTGCTTTGAGCTGTTGCTGTGTACGGCCCTTCACCATCTACGTACATTGTACCACGTCTACGCACACGCGAAATTTTAATTGTATGCCATTCACCTGTAGTTAAAGGTCTATCGCCAGTTACAACGGTTGCTGAAGAATTATGTCCGAGATTAAAGCGGAATTCGGGTATGCCATGTACTAACG
This sequence comes from Deinopsis erosa, assembly GCA_027574845.2. NCBI lineage: Eukaryota > Metazoa > Arthropoda > Insecta > Coleoptera > Staphylinidae > Deinopsis > Deinopsis erosa. The sequence continues at coordinate 5,167 of JAODFZ020008555.1, forward strand.
CTAACGAAATGAAATCGCCATTTGGTGCATTTTTCTTATTTCCATTATACAATATTAAACCTACAACAAATAGTTATATAAATTAATACTTAATTGATTAATATAAGAATTATGAAATTACCATCATGTACTTCAGGTTTGAATGATACTTCAATGTTAAATTGTAAATAGGAATCAGCAAGTGTTGGCAATCCAATGAAACTTGAAGGTGCTTGAGTGAAGTAAGGTACAATTCCAGTTACAAGCAATATTGTGGGCGTTTCAATTGTTTTGTAACCATTTGATGAAGTGCATACATAAGTTCCTGCATCATTACTACTTATATCATTCATTTGTATCGATTTTGCGTGTACATTCACATCTCTTGGCAATGAACCTTTTTGTTTCACCCACATATATTGTACGGGTTCATCTAAATCGGTTTTACATTCTAGTACGACTGTTGATCCTTGTGGAGCTGACTTAATCGAGATATCTTTGTCTTCTACATCATCCTGAACGTCAACCAAATGGTCTTTATGATAGAATCCTTCATAGCCTCTTGCTTCACATCGATAGACACCTGAATTTTCATGACGTATATTATTTATTCTCAAATTGCTGCCACTGATGTGCACGTTGTCAGCAATTCTGCCAGAAAGTTTCGTCCATGTTGTAATAACTCCTGGTTCACTAGAGCGACAATACAAATCTAAATTGTCTCCAGGATAAACATTATTTGATGACGCTTGTATATCTAATGTGGATTTAGTGCGATCAGTTTGATCATGACCTAAGCAAATTAGAAAAAAACCTTGTTAAATAAATGTACAAATTATACATTTTATATATGAACAAAAATGTATGAATAAGACAATTACAAAGCGTACACAAACGAAGACACAGAATATACATCAAGATACATAGACATTGAATTAAACAATCCTCAACCTGTAATATTAAAAAATAATATAACAAACCCCTGCGTCGTCTTGATGTATAAAAGTTTCTATTACAACATTGTATATTGCAACGACGGCATTTCGGTTGGCATCTTATGCAACATTGCCATTTATTTTTACAATTCCTGAAGATATTTGTTACTACACACATGCAAAAATGTATTAGAAATAATGAAAGTTATATTTATGAATTGAATTACATATTAATATAGTGATAAGTATTTACGTACTGGCTATATGCATATTAATGTAATCCGTTGATGTTCTTCCATCCTTCGTTTGAATCTCACAGAAATATTTGCCAGCATCCTCTGGTTGAATATTATAAATTTTGAGTTGCGTTCCATGGTGTACTGATTGGCTTGGTAGATGATGACCATGTTCCTTATACCAATTTACATCCTGTTGTCCGTATTCAGGAGTTATAGAACAGTCTAATGTAACAGTAGAACCTTGCATGGCGGTTTGTTCCCTATTTTGAGCTTGAATTGGTGGTTGTTCTATATTTTCTATAAAATTATTTAATCTAATTGTTTATTGACTATATTTATATAAATATTTACCTTGAACTAATACTTCAGCAACAGCATTTGCTTGACCAACAGAATTTACAGCAGTACAGCGGTATCTTCCAGCATCTGATACTTGTATACCATGGAATTGTAAATATCCTTCATTGTAATAGACTGATTGGGGCATTGTACGATTTAATCCAGTCCATGATAATTGTATAGGTTGTTCACCAGTTGCGCTACATTCAATCAATGCATTATCACCAGGTCTAACCACTTGTCGTGAGGGATGTAATGTAATACGTGGTGGTGCTGCAAAACAATAAATTATTTATGTTCTAATGTTATATTCTAATTAAAAAAAGTATAAGGGCTCGTGCACACGAGCGACATTTTCGCCGCGCGGCGCCCAACTGTGTCCGTTTTTTGGTTGAGTAATCACCTTTCCTTGTTTGAATCCACATAAGTCAGACAAGGAAAGGCAATTACTCATCCAAGATTCAGATACGCCGCGCGGCGAAAATGTCTCTCGTGTGTATGAGCCTTAAATCCCAAAAAGGCAAATTAAAACAAATAATCTATATAAACAAGCTATAATCGACATTTTGAAATCATAATAACGAACTAGCAGGTTTAACCGATGAAAACATCGTACCTTGAAGTGCACACATGTCTTCCTCGGCTTTACGCAAGATAGGAAAGAAAAACAAAGATTAAACAAGCTTAAGATATAAGAAGCTAATTATGATAGGACATAGTAATGTTTATACTGTTCTACTCACATAATACTTGCACATGTGCGGTTACGATAAATAGAATATCGCCAGTTGTTGATGAGATGCCCAAGCAACGATATTCTCCAGCATCACTCGGTTGGGCATTGTTTATAATTAATGTGCCTTGACGAATTTCTGAATATGATGGTAAGGATGAGTTATCAGCACGTATCCAATTAGTATAAATTTGTTCATTGCCTAAAATTAGATACATATAGAAATTAAATGTGTTTATGTTATAGATTTTTTGTTGATTACCGCTATTTTTGATGTTGCATCGTAAATCAGCTCGATTTCCAACTGGTACTGTAAATGTTTGTTCGTCAACAACATTTGGATGCGGTTTTTCATTATTTTTCAAATTTGGGTGATATTTTGGACTTAATTCGCTTCCTCCAGCATCTTCACCTAAATTATAATTACATATTGCATATTAATAATAGAACCTTAGAATTAGAAATATAATTTATATTAATTATAAAATATATTTTATATACATAGCATTTATTTACATAAAATATGAATTAAAAAATATAAAAAAGCATGTTATACACTCACCTCTGCCGTGCGTACGATTACCTATTTAGCCCACACAGTTAGTAGAATAGTCATGAAATACAAAACACGTGTAAGTAAAATATTTACAAACATTATAAAATTAAAAAAATTGCATTGTTCTGTTATGCAAAATTTTTATAAGCTTTGTCACTATCTATTAAGCAACTATAAATATAAATAAATATTTACAAATGTCACCGCAATAACGGATCATTTTTCTAAGCCTTTTATTAGTTATTTGCACATTTAAAATGTAAATTACGTACCAGTAATGTCGCCGCGTTTGGGAATATTTTCGCTATTATCAACAATCAATCGAATTCGTCCCTCTTCTACACCAGCAGCATTTCTTGCTGTGCAAGTATAATCGCCGGAATCTTCTTGAGAAGCGCTAGTGATTTCATAGACAGCAACATTTGTTGGTCTAGCAGATTCTGCACTATATCCCCTAAAATACGTAGGTTAACGTATTTGTTAAACTCAAATAAATCAATTCTTACCTAAAACCGGCAGTAGAATGTTGGGTGTGTTTATTCCATTGAACTGATGGATTAGGATTACCAGTACCGTTACATTCGAGTCGTACATATTCACCAGGTCGCACATTTAACCTTTCACCAGGTGGATTAATATAAACTGATGGATGCGTGTGTACAATAACATTGGCGACTGCTGTAACTTTTCCAGCTTCATTTTCGGCCGTGCAAATGTATTCACCTGCTTCAAATTCACTGACATGTTGGAATCTGAGCATAACAATTTACATATAAGTTAATAAACAACAAATTACAAGTAGAGAAAGCGTATATGAAACTATACAATATCCTTTCAGCAATAAATAGCCGCCAATCATTAAGAATATTACAACTGAGCAACGAACGACAAGAGGTAACATAATTATTGTAAATTTGACGGAAATTTAAAAATATAAGGTTGACAGAATGTCATAAAATTATCAATTTACCTTAATAATCCGTCATTTAGAAGTTCAATTCTTCGACTGAGTGGTTGTCCATTTGGTCTGTGCCATGTGATCTTGGGGGTTGGGATTCCAGCATTGACTTGACATACAATAATAAGACCTTGGCCAACAGTTACGGTTTGACTATGCGATGGTGTAATTTCGATTACGGGAGCTTCACGGCCTGTAATGTATGTAATTAAAAATTTCTCACGAGATAGTATTTAAATATTTTTTTACGTTCAACTTCAAGTATTGAAGAAGCTTGAGCTAATCCCAAGTTATTGTTAGCAACACAAATATAAATGCCTCGATCACTAAATTGTACATTATTGATTCTAAGTGATGGACCAGATACATGTATATTAGCAGGAAGAATTTCATTTAATTTACTCCATTGGATAGTTGGCGTAGGAGAACCTCTAGCATCACAATAAATTTCAGCTGTAGAACCTTGCGATACTGTTTGAGTATTTGGTTCAATTTTAACGCTAGGATATTCGCCTGATTGACTTGGTATAATTTCAACATTTGCATTTGCATGACCCATAGCACCAGTGTAACTCAAAACAGTACACACATAAACGCCAGAATGTTCTGGACGAGCATCAGCCACAATTAAGATACCATTTTCATCGCGTGAGTTGTATGGAAGAGAACCACCTTGTTTAGACCAAGAAATTGAATGTTGCGATCCTCCAGCTTCACATTTTAGTGTGAATGATTCACCACTAGTGCCAGTGTAATAAGGAGGTGTAATAATTGGGCGTACAGATGTTCCAAGAGCTTCTTTTACATATAATTTTGTGGTAGATGTGTGACTTCCAGCAATATTACTTGCGCTGCATTCATATTCACCTTCGTCTGATTTTCTGACATTTTGAATACGGAATATGCCACCGTTATAAGAATGCTGCAAAAATAATACATAAATACCAAAGTTACAGCATATTGAAAAATAAATTACTATTGGGTTAAGTCTGTCACGTGTTATCTTAGTCCATTGAATGTTTGGTGCTGGATTACCAGTTGCTGTACAATGTATTTCCACTGGCTCGCCTTCACTTACTTCAATATATGTTGGATAGATTTGAGTATTTGGTCGTTCAGGTTGATTATCTAAATATTAAAATTAATATTAATTAAGATATTTGTTATGTTATTCCTTGCTACAGTTTAAGGTTAAAATATTTCATATTACCTGATACATTAACTAATATTTGTGGAAAGTCTAAGCAGCATTAATAAATATAAATTTTACTAAATTTTCTATAAATATATTATTAATATAACTTACCGCCGACAGCAAGATTCACTTGACTTGTAACAACAGAAACACCATCATTAGCTTGACAAATGTAATTTCCTGAATCTGGTATTTGTAAATTTGTGATAACAAGAAGTCCGTTACGGTCATCAATTGCACGATCGGGTAAATTTCCTCCAGCTCTAGCCCATTCAATTCTTACATTCTAACAAATATTATTAATATTTACGAAATTTAAGAAAATAAATTGAACTTACATTGCTGACTTGAGATTTAGCTGTGCAAATAAATCTAACGTCACTTCCAACTTCTTTGATTGTAAGTTGTGGAGAGCTTATGGATACTGTAATAGTTGGATAACTTGGAGTAGCAGTGCTTTCCGGATACGGTGTTGTGACGGATGATTCTAAAATAGTTTAACATTAGAATTCGATTTAATTGATTTTTTGATAAAAAAAAACATGTAGGATTAGCAACTAACTACTTAATACAAAAAAAAAATGCCAACAATAATACTCTGCACAACATAAAAGTATAAAACTTTTATGCTTTAATAGTAAAGTTGAAGAAATATTAATTGAAGCACATATTTATAAAGTTCTAAGGACATGTGACGACCAAGCCTTTGATCATTGATTGTTATAACGTCAAACCTGGATGTATGCTTCCAGATAGTGAACCAACTAAATAGTAATTCGAATCCATCAACATGCATTTAATGATGCATGGCTTATGGCCATGTACGGTGAAGTAAATCGTTTTTTCGCCAATGTTGCATGGTTCATTAAACATTTCTTCCCAAGCAGGATTTCCATCCACAGTTATTACAATTTTAATAACATTTGGTACGCGATACTTACACGTAATTGGAATCATACTATTATCTGGTACCACCGCCATAATTGGTGTTAACTCCATGTATATACCTTTTGTTATAAGTTATTTTTAAATCATGCAAAATTAACTTTCAAATCATATCAAAAATAAATGATGCAATTAATGTAAATTTAATAAATAACTATTTACCTGTATGTTCGCATGATCTGCCAGTATACCCAGGCAAACAGTTGCATGTTACACGATTCTCAGGACCTAAATTGCAGCTTTGTTCATTTCCATTGCAGGGACATCTTGAACAGGAACCAAGCGGACCAATACCTATGTCATTAATGTCGCGATAATATCCAACTGCGCACGATTCGCAGGACGTTCCACTATAACCCTGTCAATTAAACTTATAAATTAAAAACAAAAATGTCTAATGACATTTAAACACTACCTGTGGACAAACGCAAACTTCAACATTTGTAGCTTTTGCTTGTCCTGTATATTGATCAACCGCTGTATCTAAACTCAAATCGCTAATGAATGTGCTCGCGGTATCGCTTGACAATTTTGCGCGAATTAAAATTGCATTGATATTAGAAAGAACTTTTAGTATATCTTCGCGTGATGCTGGTCTTGGGCCTTGTCTATAATCCAATCGTTGCCATTTTGAAATTGGACTTAATGTAACAGAAATTTTCTGTAAATTAATTTACATAAAAATTAAATAAATAAACATTTCTATGAAAAATTACGTTTGCAAAGTTTGGCTTTTGTTCTAATGGATTAGTCCAGTAAATTGTGATTCCATTACCAATTATGATAACATCTTGATCCATAAAGTATCTTGCATCGGGTCTTTCAGTGAACCTTTGAGTAAATTCCAATTTTCCTCCATACGATTTAATTTTATGTCCTGTAAATTCGCTGGGAAGTGACCAGAATAGACGATCTGTTTGGCTCGGGCGGAATGTATAACCAATTTCATTCGACCCAACATCTAAGTTGAAGTTGTTTGTTATGCGCTCATGCTGATTTCTATAGTACAATTCAAACAATAGAAGTATATATAAATTAATGAATCATCAAAAACTTACTGATCAGTTAAAATAAAACCATGATTATCTTGATCTAAGATTTGAGTGGGAATTTGTTCAATATAGAAATTACTTTCACGGCATTCAGTAGCAACTCCAGAACAGAAACAAGATTGGCAGCCTTCAGCAATAGACGCATTAAGACCGAATGTTCCTTCACGACATCTATCACAGCGATTGCCTTCAACATTTGTCTAAAAATTTTATAATAAGAAAATGTCAAAAACATTGTTTAAAAAATATATTATGTATTACTTTGCATTGACAAACACCTCCAATACAATCCTTTGATATAGAGCCATTTGGATCACATTGACAAGTCTGCTCGTTTCCACCCACATAACGACATGAAATTCTATTCATTGGATTTCCTTCATATTCCGGTAGGCACATTTCGCAATTCTGTCCGGTTGTAAAATCACGGCAATTAAAGCATTCTCCGGTTTCTGGATCACATTCATTTGAATGTCCATTGCATTGACATTTTTCGCAACGTCCTAAATATATTCCATCCACCGTACGTGTATATCCGGCATCACAATCTTCGCATGATAATCCTTTATAACCTACTGGACAATAACACTGTTCAACAGCTAAAGCGCGTTCATTTCCGGTATTTTGTTCGGTGGCAGTATCCAAGCTGACTGATTGTAGAGCAGCTTCACGTGTGCTTGTTGTGTAAGTAGCCTTAATTAAAATTGCTTTAAGATCTGCTAAAGCCATCATCAAATGTTCCCTATCCGCCTTTTGTCCATCACTACGTTGCCAATATTGTTCTAACAAAGGCACTGAGAAGCGCTGCACTGTATTTGGTAAGCGTTGCTCTCGTCCAAAGTAAGTGAGACTAATATGATTGTCGCTGATAAGCTCAACATCTGGAGCATTATTCCTAGAACTTTGCCCACCTGACGCAGGAACATATCTTAATGAATAATGTAAATTTCCACCATACGCTGTTAGTTTATCTCCTAAGAATCTTGAAGGCAATGACCAATAATAAACGCCAGGACTGCGGAAATTTTCGTATACAATTTCACGTGCATCAGAATCCAAAAAGATTCCATCTTCAATTAATGTATGTTTATTATTCGATTCAACTAATTTAAATTCGTTCTTTGATCTTGTGAATATCGATGTAATACGGTCACGATACCAATTTGAACTTGAGCATTGATCAGTGATGCCCATGCAGAAGCAGGAAACGCATCCAAATTGATTGTCAGCACTGAGGTAGAATGTGTTTTTCTTACATGTGTCACAAGTAGGTCCATCAGTATTAACCTACACAATAAACCATTAATAAATTTTCTATATTTTTAATTAAATATTTGATTTAGTAGTAATTATTAATAGAGAATGGGACTTACATTGAATATTAATGATTAGCGTGAAAATTTTTGTATTAAGTTAGTATTAAAATAATTTCAATTATTCATTTTCTTTACCTTGCAATAACATTGACCATTTGCTTCTCTTATTGTTCCTTCCGCTTTGCAGATGCTTGAAGATGGTTTACAATAATCTCCAGGTGTTAATGGATTACCGGTGTAACCTTGAGCACAATGTTCGCATCTTCTGCCGGTATATTCTGGTGGACAATCGCATGTAACTTCTCCATCAGAATCCAAATGACAAGTCCGTGAAAATCTATAACATTATATGTTGTATATAAAATGTAAACAAAATACAAATAAATATTCTTACTGATTTCCAGGATTTGTAAGCGGGCACGGACAGACTTGACATGCAATTCCTCTTGATGGATCACCGTAGTAACCTTCAGGGCAAGTTTCAACCTCCCTATAACATTGTCCAAGCCAAGGTCCTGATCTATGTCTTGAATATCCAGGAGCGCATTGCTATAATAAGATGTAGTTTCTCATAAATATGTAAATGTTGTGAGAAATAAACGAATCTTACTTCACAAGATAATCCCGAATAGCCGACAGGACATCTACACTCTTCAACGTAAGTTGCTTGACCTAAACCAGTGTTTCTAGCAGCTGCTGAATCCATTTCAATATTATCAATTGTTGTATCAAGATTTCCTTCGACATATTGAAGTCTAATGAGGATATTTTCTACTGCCGCTAACGTCATCATAATTTCTTCACGTGTTGCAAGTGATTCTGGTGCGGATTCAGATTTTTTAATCCATTCGCCAACAAAGAAGCGAACTGAAGTTTGTTCATTGCGTCCGGTACTTGGTGGTTGTCTAATATGAAGTAAATTATAACCATTGCCCTAAAGTGCCAAGAAATAAGTTAAATATTTAGTTTATAAGTAATTAAAATTACTTACACTAAGGATAACGTCTGGTGCACTGATTGGATTTCCGTGTCCTTCATATCGTAATGTATATTTGAGATAACCACCGTAACTCTTTAATTGATTGCCTTGATAATTCTCTGGCATTGCAAAGTAGGGCAACACATCGGGTTGTACTAAATCTGCGCGCGGATATTCGAGCAACGCATGAACTCCATTTCGACTAGCTACAGGTGTCAATCTAGGTTCAGTGCCTCTATAAATCGGTTCATCTCGCACATCAACAATACCAGTATATGGATCAATTTTCACTCCCAAAACTTTATGCGAATCGAATGGTGGTTGTAAGTGATAGGTGAATAAATCAGCTGAACTACATTCTTTTGTAACACCAAAACAGAAACATGAAATACATTCATGTGGACTTCTCGCTTCTTCATTAAAGAAGCCTTTCGGACAAACACCTGTTCTTGGTGCAACTGTTAATATTGTATCTGGGGTTGCAATTACTGAACCTTTGATGTTAATTCCTTCACAAGAATATGCGCCTTGATCGGATTCTTGAATATCCGGACAAATTAATGTTCCAAGTCCATCCACGCTTGTAGTACGACACTTTTCGGGAATGTGTCCCCAATTAAGCCTCCAGAATATTTCGGGTATTGGGACACCTACTGCTTTACATGTAATTTCAAATGTTTCACTAACTTGAAGATGCATCATTGGAGGTGGAGGTCTTGCTATTGTAACTGGAGAACATCCAATTTCATCAGAACCATCGGTACAATCATTGGATTGATCACAATGGAAACTCCTCGGTATACACTGATTTCCTGAACGGCAAGCGAATTGTTGAAATAGACAAGGTGAACCAGGCGGATTCGTTGCACAACCCATTTCGTCTGAATTGTCTCCGCAATCATCGTCAGAATCACAACGCCATGTCTTTAATATGCAACGTTTATTAGCGCAACGGAACTGATTCGGTTCGCAACCAAGCAAATCTAATTTAATTATTAATTAATATATAAAGGATAATAAATTGAGTTTAGTTATCTTACTGCATCGTGTTTCATCCGAACGATCAGTACAATCGTATTTTCCATCACAGACAAGATGTTTGGCAATGCAATCACCGTTAGAACATGTAGCTTCGGTTAAACCGCAAGCTTTAGGTGGACGAGGTGTTGGGGCCACATCTAGAGAATAAAATTATATAAATAATCATAATAAGATAAATGTACATGTCATTCATATAAATCTCACCATTTAATAAAAGCGAGAAGCAATTAATAAAGAGAAAAAATTTGAAATTAATTATGTACACGGAAATATGATAAAGAAATACCTGTTCCGTGATACTCAGTATCAATTGGAGGCAAAATCCCATACTTTATTAAAATAGATTTATGTTTGTCATAAGCAGCTTTTATAAATGCAAAATACGTATTATAAAATTTTCTCCTAAAGATGATTACAACACTTACAGGGATTTACTTCAAGATGTACGTTAACCTGAGCTCCAGGTGTCGATGGTGGCATACCAATTGCTGTACAAATATATGTGCCAGAATGATTAACTTGTATGTTAGGCATTTCCAATCGGCCATTAATATCTCTTGTGCCTGCTGGTAAAGGCTGACCATTTCCTCGCGACCAACGAACTCTCGCTCTGAACGGACCCTCATCACGACATTGAAACACAACTTCTCGACCTACACATATAAAATGATTATTAGAACACGTAAACTCCTACTACTCGTTAATCCCATTCATGCATTTTATTATCATTGTTAACTAAAATAACCAAATTGAATATGCGTAACACCAAAATGTATATGAATGATTGGCTATAAATTAATCACTTAATCATAAATCAATGTAAAATTAACATAAAACAATTTGTCAAGATTGAATGTTTTTTTTTCGCTAATAATGACTTAACAAAAATATGATCCTTTTAGTCTAATTTGTAAGTGAAAAAACGCTCAACCTTGGCATACACATAATATTAAATAACAAACACAAAAAAACATTTGAATGTTGAAAATTAAAAAGCTTTCTGCGTAATATTGTTGTAACTGATAATTAGCTAAAGTAGTAATATTTGTGTGTCTGATGAAAAGATGTGATGGCATTAATAATAATGTTTTGATAATATAACATAACGAGCACAAATGACTTTTAAAAATGTACGAAATAATAAATATTTGTTGTTTTTAATAATGAGATGACGCTGCCATTCCCCATAAATTCATTTTTTTTATTTGTTGTGAAATGGTCGAAACGTACTCACCAATCTTATAATTGCCTGCTCCACATCACATATAGAGACAAATAAACAAAATTAGTCAACAAATTTACAACACAAATTTACAGATTTTATCTTTTTCCAAAAAAATAGCACAATTACATTTCTAACCATTCAAGCTTATTTTTTATCATACATCGAAAATAGAACAATAAAGTTCATTTAAAATTTTGCCACAATTTATACAACAACGTCACATTTTATATAATATAAAAAAAAACTAAAAAAATTGAATGTATTATTAAAAATGTATTGTCCCGAAACAATAATCGTTTTGCAAAAACCTGCAATTTAACGAATTTTATTATATAAAACAAATATTTGCATTTAATGTTTTTCATATATTGCACTTTATCATAAATTAATAATTGCATTACTTGATGAATTAAAAACAATTATGTTCGGACTATCAATATTTACAATTTATGCCATAAAATAAAACAAGATCAGATATAAATGAAACACTTTAATGATATTGTTTGCTGATGGAAAATTTCATTGTTAGTTATTTTCGGTACTTTTATGTACAGATTGTAAAAGTGCTATTGTATAGTTTCGGTGCAACATAACATAGAGGAAAAACCAATACCGGCATTTTATATTGAATAATAAAACATAGAAATTACTCACTTTCTTTGATTTCCTGCTGATTTGGATAAGTTTTTAGATTGAGGCCATCTGGACCGCTACTTCCAGCTAAATAAATAAGCAAATATTAAAATACATGTACCAATAAATATACATACAATTATTATTATTAATAAATATCATTAAATATTAATTGATTAAACAACAAAATACTATTTTAGTGGAAGCAATTTTGGTATAAGTTGCGTTTAATAGAGTCAGTCGCTTTTTAATTTGTCAAATAATTAATTTATTTCGATTTGCGACCGACTTACAATTGGGACAATCTAATTCGTCACTAATATCTAAAGGACAGTCCACTCTCCCGTTACATCTTAGTGTTTCCGGTATACAAGGTCCGTTCTCACAACCGAATTCATTGCGGTCGCATGGTTTTGTTTCAAGTGCTAATTTTTAAATTTCATTAAACACAGTTTTTATTCACATTTATGTTGATTTCTAATAACTTACGGCAATTGTTTTCATCGCTTGCATCTGAACAGTCAAGACGTCCATCGCAATGTGCTGAGTATGGATAGCATTGATTTCCCGAACGGCATTTCTGTTGTCCTCGAGGACATTGAAAACCTGGTGGCGGATAGGATTCTTCAGGAATTCCTGATGGCGCTTCCGTTGGGCAATTGTACTCATCGGAATTATCCGTGCATTCATGATGACGATTACATCGCAGGTAACCGGGAATGCACTGACCATTCGCACATTGAAATTCATTGTTTTTGCAACCACCTGTATATCACATACCAAATATGAATATTAATAGAAAATAATAAATATAATTATACAATAAAGAAAGTTGATTTATGTACCAGAAACATAAATTAACAACTTTATTGTATGACAAATAAGAAAATAACAAAATCTACTAAACTAAGTTTACAGATGAATTACCTAAACTATTACATATTTTATTATATACGTAGTTTACTTAAAAGTACATAAATTACCATTCAAAGTTATCTAAAATCTAAAACGCTTCAACACCCTATCAAACAAAGTCTTATTTAACACATGAAATATATGGAATATATTAATCTAATCACATGGAAGCCATAGTGCAAATTTTAGTGCTGCTCATGCTAATAAAAACTAAAACATGAAACAGAAAAAAAAATTGTAAAACATAAATCATAAGTTACGACATTAGGAGAACGAGCAATATGATTCAATATTTTATAGGAATAAAGTTCAGAAACTGTGTTAAACCTAAATTGTTTTATGAATTTTTATATAAAAAGATAAACAAATTATTGACTTTCAATGTAAAATATATTGAATCTTAAACTATCTTAATGTTTTTCTATTCTATGTAAATTTTATTACAATACAAAGTCGAAAAATATGTGCATCTGATCATGTCTAGTAACTGACTGTGAGATAGAGTATAAATCTATGATTTTAGTTTCAGTTTCAGTTTGAAACATTTCGATAAATTTATAATAAAAATAAAAATGATAAATTACATATTTTTAATAATTTAAATGGGTTACAAAATATCATTATTATTCAAATATTTAATTATACTTTTACATAAATACCAATCAAAGTTTGTTTAAAAATAAAACAAAAGCATTTCGTCTGTCAATATCTGTCATAAATATTGCAGTTTCGGATTCAATGCAACTGTACTCTATAAATAAATATTTGAGTGTTTATATCATTTTTGTACTGTTTTAAATAAGCTATAAGATTTTGTTTTGAACTGAAAATACTATTTCCAATAAGAATATATTTCAATATAAGTTTGCATATAATTAAAATTATAAAATATTTAATCTATCTCGTAGGTTAAACTTTGGAAACTTTTTATTTTTGATTTGAAGAGACTTTTAAGTAATATTTAATAATTAAAATACAATTGACAAGAATTTTGTTTTAATTTCTATCTCTGACCGATTGGTAAGTAACGATCATACGAGTCCCGATGGCCAGTTTCGGAATCACTATCGTAGACAATTACTAGACTTTTCTTTTACACTATAAAGTGACATTGTTCATAGTATAGATCAGGAATAGTTAAAGTGCGGTCACTGAGCAATATCCGGAAAACTTTTGTACAGTTTACAAACAATTTTGAATGATTTTACTACATTGAAAATTGATTTGGAATAGAATTATTGGCGGATCTTTACGTAATAAAGTATTGTTCACGTATTCCCTCCAAGTAAAAATGTTCGCCGAATTTTGACACTATGTAATTAAATTATGCACCGGTCCGTCTATAAAAAAGTTGAAACATTCCTGGTATAGATTGACAATAAGTAAAAACAATCTTTACTTATTGTTAGTGTTTTAGAATTAATACACACAGTTTCTGAATAAGTTTTTATGATAAATTAATTATTTGTTATGTTTCCTGTATGAAATGAATAAAATTGAAATAAAAAGTTAATTGAACGAAAACAGTGCTTTGATTAAGTGCGCAAATGATGAATTAAAAGAAATATAAAGAAAAAGAAATGAATCGATGTTTGTTTTGGTTTAATGTGTAATTTGTTATCAAAACAAATCTAAACAGTCAAATTCTATAATATCAATTACACATGTATCGATTGTCTACCACCCTATAAAAAAACATTTGTCAGCAATTTTATCTACATAATAATTCATGTCCTAGAATTATCATTTTCAAACTTTATTATTATTTTCTTTTGCTTATTAAACTGTCGCAAACTATAATTCGATTTAAATTATCCTTCCGATTCGTTTGTTGGCTTTATTTTTTATACGTTGTGAACATGAAATAATATGCAGATTATGAGGATCTAAAAATACAACATTGACATAAATATCAATAATAATAATAATAATAA